>JAWQEG010005109.1:15000-44737 GCA_033782935.1 Petrolisthes cinctipes
CTTGCCCTTTCTCTCGTTTCTATACCTTGATCCTGTACTCCTTTCTTACCCCTTCCTTTGATTTCCTCTGTATTCCTCTGCCTGCTCTCCTCCCTGGCACTCCTCACCTTATTTCTACATATCATATTCTCCTCAATCCAGCCTTATTTCAATTTTTTTTTTTTTTTTTTTTTTTTTTACTATTCGTGCAGGAAGGAGTAACACAAATCACGACATGTGTGTGTGTGTGTGGTCCAGAAAGATTGTTACTCCCAAATAGATAGAGAGCCATCTATCAAGGGTAATTTCGTTCGATTGCCTGGACACACTGCATTTCAAAGACTCGAGATTACAAACTAAAGGAAAGATAGATTGAGGCAAACTGTTTCAGAGGTTATACCAGTTGTGTGAATGAAATATATACTGCATGAAGTGATTACCCTTAGCCTGCAAAACTAATGTGAATGAATAAATTTTGTAAAAGTTGCATAATTATGTGGCCTTGTTAAGAGAGGTCCTAGCTTCCTTAAATGATAGATAGATAGATAGGGATAAATATTACACATTTAGCATTAAAGTGAAGTTAATGAATGGTGTTGAATGCACATTGGCTATAGAGTAAACCTTTGACCCCTTCCGAAGCTGAGTAAATAAGAACACACGTACACACACACACACACACACACACTCTTCTTCTTATACACACACATACACACACTTCTTCTTACACACTCACACACACTTCTTACACACACACTTCTTCTTACACACACACTTCTTCTTACACACACACACACCAATAACAGACAGACACACACACACACACACACCAATAACAGACAGACAGATAGACACACCACACCACACCACCACCGAGACACACTATTGGCAGAGAATATATTGCAGGATTTCACGGGCTGAGACCACCATTGTACGCGACTTCCTCCCCTGGTTTGGTCTCGTCTCGTCTCCCTGTCACACCCCAAAGCAAACAAACAATGGAGCTGTGTGCCGTAATACACTCGGACACGCCGGCTTGACCCCGACCGCCGACGGATTTCTGTTGCTGATGTTGTTGTTGATGCCGATTCACGATTGATCTGTATGTGTGTGTGTGTGTGTGTGTGTGTGTGTGTGTGTGTGTGTGTGTGTGTGTGTGTGGGTGTGTGTTTTTTTTTTTTTTTTTTTTTTTTTTCTTCGTGTCTCTATTTATTTTTTATTTATTTTTTTGTCCTGTTTCTTTTTTTTTTTTTGCCTTCGTGGGTGTCTTTTTTTCCCCTTTAGTGTCTTAATTTTCTTCTTTTCTGTGTTTTTTTTTCCTGTAGTTTTTTTCTTTTCTTTTTTCTACGTGTCTATTTTCATTCGTGCCATCTTTTTCCATACTTTTTTTTTTTTTAAGGTGAAAGGGGGGAAAGGGATTGATTAGTGAATTGGGTTTTTGTGTTGGTTAGCTTTGATAAGGAAGGGTTAGTTAGATTGTATTGGGAGAGGGGGTAAGAGGAAGAGGGAGAGGGGGGGGACATTTAGGGGGGTGCGGGAGTAAGGGACAGGTTTGGGGGGTGCGGGAATAGGGGGACAGGCTTGGGGGGGGGGGTGGAAAGTCTGTCCCCTATTCCCGCACCCCCCAACCCCCCCCCCAAGCCTTTCTCCCCTACTCCCTCACCCCCCTAGACCCCCCCCCGAAGCCTGTCCCACTGCTCCCGCACCCCCCAAAAAAACCCGCACCCCCCTAACCCCCCCCCCAAGCCTGTCCCCCTATTCCCGCACCTCCTTAAAGAACTGCGGGTGGGTATAGGGGGGGGGGAGTCACTGCAATGAGATGAGGTCAGAAAATTGGAGGTTAGTGAGTGCTTCAAACATTGCCACGAAACACCCCCTATATGGGAGGAGCTTGTTTCGAGGACATAGTTAGGAGGAATCAGAAGCCACCAAGTCTCATACACGTTCACAGGGTCCTTAAAGTAAACAGAATGATGAGGAGAAAGGAAACAGGCACAGAAGAAAAGACAATTATGTGCAAATGTTAAAGGGAAGGATGAAAAAGGAAGCAAGAGTTAGTTTCATACTGAGTACCATAACAGAATAATGAGGAGAAAGACAGAGAAGACAGTAATGTACACTCACAATCCAAAATTTGTATCTAGGTCTTGTTGAAGTTTCGAATCATTTGACATAGTATAGTGAACCAATTACAACGCTTATCCTGCTTCATATTTGCTTGAGTTCAGTCTATGATCAATGAATGGTAATCTCACGTATTATTAGTTCAGTCTATGATCAATGAATGGTAATCTCACGTATTATTAGTTCAGTCTATGATCAATGAATGGTAATCTCACGTATTAATAGTTCAGTCTATGATCAATGAATGGTAATCTCACGTATTATTAGTTCAGTCTATGATCAATGAATGGTAATCTCACGTATTATTAGTTCAGTCTATGATCAATGAATGGTAATCTCACGTATTATTTAGTTCAGTCTATGATCAATGAATGGTAATCTCACGTATTATTTGTTCAGTCTATGATCAATGAATGGTAATCTCACGTATTAATAGTTCAGTCTATGATCAATGAATGGTAATCTCACGTATTATTAGTTCAGTCTATGATCAATGAATGGTAATCTCACGTATTAATAGTTCAGTCTATGATCAATGAATGGTAATCTCACGTATTATTAGTTCAGTCTATGATCAATGAATGGTAATCTCACGTATTAATAGTTCAGTCTGGCATTGGTGTGTGTATGATTGATAAATGCATTGTCGATCGTGTCAACCACCAATGCACCTCACGCACTGATAATAATAATTCTCATCAGGTCCTTATAATTCACACAAGACTTAATTCGAGTAGAGCATAACTGACTACTGATGGATTCGAGGTAATTCGTACACAGAGGATTAGTTAACAGGGGTCTTTATTTTTGTCACTTACTGTAAGGATAATTCTGCTGACTGATTCATATATTCGCCAAATAACATTACTAGGAAATTTCGGTGTTAGGATTTTAATGCACTCAATTTTCTAGTTGTTACGAATCCTTAATTAATGTCACAGTGGTGTATACGAATTCCTGCATGAGGCCGAATACATAAAACATGAGGGAATACATAAATACATACATAAATACATAAATACATACATAAATACATACATAAATACATAAAACATGAGAGAATACATAAATACATACATGAATACATAAATACATAAATACATACATAAATACATAAATACATAAATTCATACATAAATACATAAATATATAAATACATAAATATATAAATACATAAATATATAAATACATACATAAATACATAAATACATGAAACATGAGGGAATACATAAATACATGAAACATGAGGGAATACATAAAACCATAACACACTAGCTGAAATAATTATGTGGTTTACTATACGTGAGTCAATTGTACACGATAGACTTGGTGGGTGTTAAGGAGGTCATTCACTTTTGTTACATTGGAGTGCCATGATTCCTCCAAAGTATGTACAGTCGTGGTCAATAATAATCATCCACATATGGGTATCTCAAACAATTTGCGATCTAATGTTTTCACGTTCACATATTATGATGTTATTGTTTTAAGTAGTGTGTAGCTGCTTGTATGAAATTAAAAGATGGTACATAATCAATTTATAGGAAAGTTTATCAGCTAAGGAACCGAGGGAAGCAGTCAAAATTTTACGTGAGTTACTCCTATATGGATGATTATTTTTGACCACGACTGTATGTATGTATGCCATGAAACAGGACCAGATAAAAAAAAAAATAATGGTGTTATGTTGCTTGGAATAGTTTGGAGGAATCGGTTGGTTGCTCCAGATTTACCTACACAAAATTTCCCCCTTAATCAATAGCAAACAATAATATGAACATAGACAAACTAACGAAAAATAAATGTGTAGGAAAACAGACTGATGATAAATGGCAATAGAAAAAAAAAAAAAATTCAAGATACGTGTGGTGAAATTATGTAAAATTAAATTATTAGGTGAAGGTTCTTGTTCCCTTGATACAAGTATATAATATCTCCTTCTTTACTTTGTCACGAGTGCAAAGAGTGTTGATATCGGACTGTAGTAGTATTAGTCGTATGCATTCTTTTTATAAATTTGGTAGTTTTTGAGGTCTGAGAATGGTCACACGTATATACACACAGACGACTTACACATACACACACAGGCTTTCACACACACACACACAGGCTTTCACATACACACACACATACACACACACACACACACATTTAAAGAAAGCTATGATGATTATGTTTTAAAATATGGGACATTACGAGCTTGACTCAATCCTGTAAAGATACAAGTTAAGAACAAATAGGGAAGAACACACACACACACACACACACACACACACACACACACACACACACTCTCTCTCTCTCTCTCTCTCTCTCTCTCTCTCTCTCTCTCTCTCTCTCTCTCTCTCTCTCTCAAGCAATACAAGCTCAAACAATCACATCCCCTTTGTTCCGAGGAAGAGACGGAGGGATATACAGCCGTTCACCCTTCAAAGTAAAATAGATTAGAGATTGTTAGCAAATAATTCGGGTGTCTCCCTTCCAAACGTTATACTTGGTGGGTAGCTGGCTGGTTAGTTAGTTGACCCCTATACACACACACACACACACACGCACTCACACATACACACACACTCTCACACATACACACACTCTCACTCACACACACACACACGCTCACTCATACACACACACACGCTCACTCATACACACACACACGCTCACTCATACACACACACTCACACACATTCACACACACTTTCACTCATACACACACACACTCACTCATACACACACTCTCACACACACACAGTCACTCACACACACACTCACACACACAAACGTAGAGAAGAATTACTTATACGCATACCCACACGAAGGGAAACGCACAAACACGCACGCACACATAGCCTACACATACAATTTGAGAGAAAACACACACACACATATAGTAGAAAAGCACATACACAAACGCACAAAAGTTGAGAAGCACACACACACACACACACACACAATACCACTGGAGAAATAACTGAGAGATTGCAGATTCACTTAAACTAAAACTGATGAGGCAAATTGCTTCTATCAGGTCTAGGTGTGTGTGTGTGTGTGTGTAATCTACATGTACAGTATGTATGTATGTATGTATGTATGTATGAGTGCACATGTATTTCTGAGTTTTTGCTAGCATGTGTGTCTTTGTGTCTGCGTGAAAGTGAAAAAAGATATAGAGGTATGTGTTAAGCATGTGAGGAAAATTTGTTACCAGCGATATTAATTGATGAAGAAGAAAGTAGTTCATCCAAATATATACATATACATATATATATACACGTTTCTTTTAACCATTTGATAGCACGTGTAATGTATATATAATAGAATAATACTTCTTGTCTTTTTCTTCAGTATATTTCCATTGTATTATTCATGTGTTGCTTATGTATGTATGAATGTGTAAAAGGTTAGTAAGAAAAAAGAATGATTACAGTCGCGCTTCCAACCATTTTTTTCTTTTCTTTATCATTAGAAAGTAAAAAGGTATTGTCTCCCTGTGATTAATGTTCTTTCATCTAATATATTATAAGGTCTTAGGTTGTCAGTGTTGGTGTAGATTAAATGGCAACTCCGTAAAATATAAGTATCATATTTTCTGTAATCCTGATAACAAAATATAGCAGCACTAAATTATAATTATCTTTCCTTATAGGTCCAGTAAAATATAAGTATCATATTTTCTGTAATTCTAAATCCATATTACATAAATAGATGCATATATACAGTAAAATCAGCAGACATAAATAATATAAACACCAATATAGTTCCAGCATTGGGAGTGGTAACATGGCGGCCGTGTGTTCGAAGCTGCAGCATCAGGAAGGAGAGCCATCTATTACATACATATAATAATAACACGTGATATCCAGATTTTTTTTTTTTTTTTTTTCTGTTTAATGGTAGTACTAAGGTTGATCGTTGGACAAGTTATATTCTAGGATATTTTAGGACGTTTTTTGTATTACTTAGAATTTATATTAATAAAAAAAAAAAAACAATGATATTATCAATTCTGTGAGGCAACATTACCCGAGTGTATCATTAATTAATTTTTATCTTCGCATTAGTGAGGAATTTAGAAGCAGATCTTTTTTAATGGTGACGATATAATTAATTAATATACTAGTAGTCAAATTTTTACATCAATGCTCCCAAGTGTAGAAATAAGATACGTGTAAACATTGAACGTAGAAATGATCCAATCCACGCTTTGCTGTATACTGTCTCGGCCACTACCCCTCCCTACCCCTACCCCTGTCCCTGTCCCTCTCCCTCCCTCCCTCTCCCTGTCCCTCCCCCTACCCCTCCCTGTCGCTCTCCCTACCACTCCCTCACTGGAATGGAAATATCAGTCAGTCATCATCAGTCATCAGCGAAAGTGAGGCAGTGACGTGAGATAGTGATAGCCGTACTACATTTTTCAGGAAGGTGGGTGTCTGAAATATTTAATTAAGTATATATATATTTCGGTATTTCTTGCATTTGCATTACAGTGAGCGTTTATAGTCGTGTAGTGGTTTTGTCCTAAGTTGAAATACAGCTTGTGAATTAATTTGGTTTTGTCCAGAGGTTAAATATAAGTAAGTACTCGTGAAATCATTTTGTTTTGTCCAGAGGTTATAATTATTATGTAAGTACTCGTGAAATCAATAATGAAAGCCCCTATCATTGACACACGGTGGAATATACTACTGGAGTCTAGACTAAACCTTGTGTTGGTCAGCTTATAATGTTTTCACTCCCCTACCTTCCCCCCTACAAACAAGCCGCTCGTTGCCTGGCCTGCCTTCCCATTACACTTGAATGTAGGATAATTGTAGACTACCCTTGTAAGTTCTCTCTCTCCCCCCCCCCCTCTCTCTCTCTCTCTCCAACATATATACTGTCCCTTTATATAGTTTTTGTATATAGTTTGATCTTCCAAATTTCCCTACTCATATCAATCAATCAATCAATCCTCCACATGGTAAAAATCATGGTTTAATCACAGTAACATTTTGTACTTAACGATGTATATTATTATTATTATTATTATTATTATTATTGAACTTTGGATGAATGAAATGCCAAAAAAAAAAAAGCATGATAATTATAATGCAAATATGTGTCCAAGATGCTATAAAATTATGATTAGTGTAAGAATCCACATACAGTATTAGCATTAAATAAAAAATAAAGGTAATTAATTGTATTCGCTTTTTTTTTTTTTTGCAGATAGATAGTTTGACTGTAGTGATTCTCGGTGTAAAAACTAAAATGATGGAGTGTAACCCAGGATTTCTACTTCGTGTATACCACCACCAGAGGGATTCATCTGACGGAAAGGTACGTGTTGTAGCCTATATTCACTGTTTTGGAGAGAGAGAGAGAAAGAGAGAGAGAGAGAGAGAGAGAGAGAGAGAGACTTTATCCCCGAAATACTTATGCCAGAGAGAGAGAGAGACTGACTTTACCCCCGAAAGACTTATGATGCCGGAGAGAGAGAGAGAGAGAGAGAGACTTTACCCCCGAAAGACTTATTATGCCGTAGAGAGAGAGAGACTTTACCTCCGAAAGACTCATGATGCCGGAGAGAGAGAGAGAGAGACTTTACCCCCGAATTACTCATGCCGAATGGAGAGGGAAAGAGATATGAGGATTTTGGATGGCTGGCAGGCAGAGGGAGGGAGGCGATGGGGAATTGAGAGAAACGAGAGTGGTGGTAACGGAGGAATTTACGAAGAAAACGGAGGGAGGGAAGGCAAAGAAAAATCTAACTTGCATTTATCACCTTTGTTTTAAGATATCAACTGGCTCCTTGCAATTTCCTAAGTCTTTATTTACTTTTAGTTCTCAGGGGTGGTGGTGAGGATAAACATTTTAATCCGAGTACAGAATTTATTATATTAGCATAAACAATTGATGGATATTATATGCAATGAACAGTACACTTCTGGCAACACTTGTTCGGCTCTGTGTTAGCTCAAGGGAGGATGGAGGAGGAGGTGGTGTTGGTGGGAGGGAGAGGTGAAAATGTTGGCAAATGAGTTTCTTTCTTTCTCACTACGTTTTGTTATTGTAGCTTCATACCGTCATGGTGTTTGTTGTTGAATGATGCTAAATGTCTGAGCCGATATTCTCAAAGCATCTTATAAGAGTTTGGACTTGTTTGTATGTATGTATTACTCTGACCTCACCATATTGTTTCAGGATCATTTCGAAGCAGTGAATGGTTTTACTATTCTATTTGTATGAGCTGTTGTTATCATTTCGAAGCAGTGAATGGTTTTGTTATTCTATTTGTATGAGCTGTTGTTATGTTTTCGAAGCTGTGAATGGTTTTGTTATTCTATTTGTATGAGCTGTTATGTTTTTGAAGCAGTGAATGGTTTTGCTATTCTATTTGTATGAGCTGTTGTTATGATTTCGAAGCAGTGTCGGGTACTATGGGTCCTCGCCATGAATGAATACATACGAATAAAATTTTAAGTTAAGAGTGAACTTTGCTGATGAAATACTGGTGTTAATGAATTTATCTATTATGAGAATTTTATACCAAATCAATATTGTACAACATATGTTTCTAATCTATCTCAGTAAATATTTCCTTGGATAGTTTTTTATAGATCGAATTTAGGACCCTGTGTTCGTGTATGAGACTTGGTGGCTTCTGATTCCACCTGACTATGCCACGAAACAAGCTCATTCCATATATTGTAGGTGGTGTTTCGTGGCAATATTTGAAGGACTCATTTACCTCCAATTTTCTGACTACATCATAGGGTCCCATAATAAACTCAACGATTTTGCCCTCCCCTTATATTTAATTAATGAACAGAGAACAAGGGATAGGCTACAAGAAATCAACAACAACAACAACAACAATAATAATAATACGATATTCCATTATTATGAGTGGAGTTGTTGGCAATATCTATAAGTTCTGTTATTAATCATATATTTTGGTTATGCCCATTGTTATGAAGACTTCTCTCATGTTAAGTCACCAAAACCAAGTGGGTATGTTCGCTTGACTCCCCTCCTCCCCCCTACCATACTGAGTGTCATCCATCATCCACCTCTTCACCCATGCACAGTCAGTCATGCATGTAATTAATTGATCATCCAATATCAATCACCCACCCCCATCATCCAATATACATCACCCACTTACTCACTCACTCACTCACCCATTTATGCTTTAATTAAACGCCTCAGCACCCATCATATCACCCACGTAACCATCCACTTCATCACCCACTTTATGTATCACCTGTTTCAACACCCACTTTATCACCACCCACGTAACCACCCACTTCATCATCCACTTAGTCACCCACCTAATCATGACCCATTTAATCACCCACTTAAATAACCACTTCATACATTATTCACATCACCCACCTCATCAATCACCCACCTCATCACTCACCCACCTCATCACCCACCTACTATACAGCTCTTCACCACAAGTACATACATACATACATACATCACCCCATCCACAAGATCAGTAGAGAGAAGCCATCCCCGATACAAGACAGACATACATACAGACAGACAATAAAATTAGGTAAGCACAAACAGCCAGCCAGACAGCCAGACAGCTAACCAGACAGACAGACAGCTAACCAGACAGACAGCTAACCAGACAGACAGCTAACCAGACAGACAGCCAACCAGACAGCCTGACAACCAGATAGACAGCCAACCAGACAGAGGGACAGCCAACCAGACAGACAGATAAACAACCAACCCAACCTAACCCAACCAACAACACTGCCACAAAATATAAAATCGACCCAGACTGACTGCTGACACCACCTAATAGTACAACAACAACAACAGCAACACACACACAGACACACGCACACATACACACACACACAGACACACACACACACACACACACACAAAGACACAGACACACACACACACACACAGAGTTAACATTAATATAGTCGTAGCTCACAACTTCTCGACCCGCTGAGAGTTTGACGTATATCCCTGTATTGACTCTGGTGTATAACAAAGAGGTGTATTATACGAGTAGGTAGGTAGGTTGGTATTGGTTGGTAGGGAGGTTGGTTGGTAGGTAGGTAGGTTGGTAGGGAGGTTGGTAGGGAGGTTGGGAGGGAGGTTGGTTGGTAGGTTGGGAGGTAGGTTGGTAGGGAGGTAGGTAGGGAGGTTGGTTGGTAGGTAGGTAGGTAGAAAGGTAGGTTGGTTGGTTGGTAGGGAGGTTGGTTGGTAGGTAGGTTGGTAGTTGCTAGGTAGGGAGGTTGGTTGGGAGGTTGGGAGGGAGGTTGGTTGGTAGGTAGGTGGGATTTATAGTTCCACTGCTGTTAATCCATTTTATTGTTGTTGTTTGTTAATAGTTGTTGTTGGTCTTTCTCTTTGTTCCGTTTGTTTGTTCTCGGGTTTGTGTGTGTGTGTGTGTGTGTGTGTAAATGATTGTCCAGTTCTTTTTTTAATTAGATATTTTATGTTTAGTTAAAAAATAGGATATTACTATTTTCCACTCGTGTGTTGTATGCTTTCCACCTATCTGTATATACGTCAACCTGTCTCTCTCTCACACACACACACATACACACTCTAAAAACTGTTGCACATTCAACTGATGCACATTCAACTGTTGCACATTCTTCAGACAATGTAACCTCCTCAATTCTCTTATACATTTACATACATTCCTCCCTATGCCACATCTGTCTTTCACTTCTCACTTTTCTGACCCTCATTATCTTAACACACCTTTTTTCCCTCCCTTTACACCTTCCTCTCCATTTTCACAATCACTTCCTCCCTTTGTATCCTCGTTCCCTCATTTTTATCTAAAGGATGAAACTATCTGATATTATTATTATTGTTATTATTATTGTTATTATTATTATTATTATTATTATTATTATTATTTTTATTATTGATGTTTTTGTTATTATTGTTTTTGTTATTATTATTGTTGTTGATATTATTATTATTATTATTATCGTTATTGTTATTATTATTATTATTATTATTATTATTATTGTTATTGTTATTATTATTATTATTATTATTATTGTTATTGTTATTGTTATTATTATTGTTATTATTATTATTATTATTATTAAGCACACAAACACACTACAACCCATCAATCAAGTGACTCCCCTAAACTAATATCACTACACACATATAGCTATCCCTTACCCACCCATACCCCCACCTGTCAACCACCCACACACACCCATGCACTCACCACACACACACACACACACATCCACCACCCACACATCCATCCATCCATGCACTTACCCCTCCCACCTCCTCTAACACACACACACACACACACACACAGATGAGGTGCGTGGTGTGGGCGTGCGTGTGTAAAGTGAACATTTATCCCCGGGGACAGGCGTGGAGCCGCGGATCACACACAAATGGGGTGTGAAGCCCCGATCAGCCAGTCAGCCAACCACACACACACACACACACACACACACACATACACTTATACACACACACACACACACTTATACACACACACACACACACTTATACACACACACACACACACTGTACACACATACACTTATACACACACACACACATACTGTACACTTATACACACACACTCTTATACACACACACACTTATAGACACACACAGACACACACATATATATATATATATATATATATATATATATATATATATATATATATATATATATATATATATATATATATATAGGTACGTACAAGTGGTTGCCATTATTTTTTTTTTTATCTCATTTATTTGTTTATTTTTTAAAGATTAGTTTCGATTAGGTGCAAATTAAGGAAGGTCACATAATTCTAGGAGTAGATTATACACTTGATATTTTAATTAAGGAGAAGAGAGAACCTCGTTTTGTGTAATTGAAGTTCTGTTGAATTCTCCATTATCATTGTGGTGATTTTATTTCCTGGCATATAGTAAGGAGGATTCAGTTAGTCGTCCAATTTACCAAAAACAGGTTCTCTCCTTAAAAGTTTGGAGGATTCAGTAGTCATTCAATTTACCAAAAAGAAATTCTCACCTTAAAAGTTTGGAGAATTCAGTAGTCATCCTATTTATCAAAAAGAGGTTCTCTCCTTAATTAAAAGTTTGGAGGATTCAGTAGTCTTCCAATTTATCAAAAAGAGGTTCTCTCCTTAAAATCAAAGCCGAAGATTATTATTTATTAAATTCATTAGATTAAACAGACCACCATTATTTTTGCTCTTCTGGTCCTGTTTCCTAGCTTACTTTGGAGGAATCAAGGCACTCCAATGTACCAAAAAAGAATTGCCACCTTAAACCATCCAGATAAAGAAAGAAACATTAATTGATCATGACTTGTTGGTGTATGGTTGGACAGACACACACAATGATATTATACTGTAGAAGGACACACACACACACACACACAGCCTTACATACGGGTATTAGGGGACCTCGGATACAGAAGTGGGACATAGTGTGATAATTCTGTATCCGGAGCAAGAGACACGAGAATAGTGGTAGAAGGTGTAAAGAGAGAAAGGGAAAATATGGAGAAAATAGTGGTAGAAGGTATAGAGAGAAAAGGGAAATGGAGAGAATGGTGGTGGAAGTTATAGAGAGAGAAAATAGTGATAGAAGTTAGAGAGAAAAGGTGAAAAGATGGAAAGAATAGTGGTAGAAGGTATAGAGAGAGAAAGGGAAAAGATGGAGAAAATAGTGATAGAAGGTGATAATCATGGACCAGGATCAGTGGAAAAGACAACTGCTCCTGGTCCACCATTATCACCTTCTATCACTATTATCTCCATTTCCCATTTTCTCTCTACCTTCTACTGTTATTCTCTCCATCGTTTCCCCTTTTCTCTCTAACTTCTACCACTATTTCCTCCATATTTTCCCTTTCTCAGCCATGACAGTACAGTGAGCGTTATTAGACTTCTTTACCTGTAAGAGTTATAAGTACTATAGCAATTATTATGATTTAAACCACGACAGTCATATTAGGATGCTTCGAGGAAAGATAATATGATGTGATGACGTCGACACCCAGCATGAGAATGGAGTCTTAATTAAGGAGGGGAAGTTTGGTGTTGGTAATTCTGGAGCAACTGATTTCTCCAAACTACTATTCCAAGCAACAGAACACCATTATTTGTGTTCATTTGGTCCTGTTTCCTGGCATACTTTGGAGGAATCAAGGCACTCCAATGTAACAAAAGTGAATTACCACCTTAATTAAGGTTGCAACAACTAGTTTTGAAACATCATCAATAATTTGCAGGATTGACAACCCTTCAGTATTAGCTGTATATATAATTTGCTGGATTGACTACACCTATATACAGTCGTGGTCAAATATAATCATCCATATGGGGCTAACTCACGTAAGAGTTTGACAGCTTCCCTCTGTTCCTTAGATGATAAACTTTCCAATAAATAGGTTAACTACCATCTTTTAATTAATTACAAGCAGCTACACACTACTTAAAACAATATCATTATATGTGAACGTGAAAACATTACACAGTAAATTGTTTGAGATACCCATATGTGGATGATTATTATTGACCGCGACTGTATGTGACCCAATAGTTATAGGGAGAAAGTCATATATATATACTCATTTTAGATACATGAAACCAATCTGAGTAACTAATAGTACATCAATGGCAGTCAACAGTGTCAAAAGAACTAATATATTGGACAAACTCTTTATAGATACCATAATTATAGATGGGATAATAGGTATAGGGACTACAGTACAGTCGTGGTCAATAATAATCAACCACATATGGGTAACTTTAACAATTTACTGTCTAATGTTTTCATGTTCACATATGTAGCCCTAACTGTTACAACCAGTCAAGCGCCAACTACCCTAAAATTGAGTTATTAATAGGAATTACTTCTACAATTCCTCTTCTATCTAATGAACAAATGGATATCATTTTAGCTTGCATATAGACATCTCTAGAATGTCTGAAATACAACCGAGTGTCGGCGAGTGACAAATGCAGGCAGTCGACAAGTCAGTCAGCTGAAACAAAGATGTTGCCACTGCTCGCGAATTAATATTATTTACTTCGTGCTCTACGTGATTATTTTATTAGCCGTTAGGAACACTTGCTATGTAGCATAAAAACATTATTGTACATTTTTATTGCAAAAACAAACTTGTAAATCCATTTAGTTATCACAAATCGTGGAAAAAAGATAATTAAAAAGAGAGGAAACGATAACGATGCCCACCGGCCCGGTCGGACCAGCCCAAACTCTCGTACTGCGTTTAAAAGATGTCTAAATAATTTATGCTTATACTATGTGTTTCACTGTATGATAAGGGAAGTGTTATTACTTCGATATTTCTTAGTAAAATTATGACAATACATCGAATAAGATACATAATTAATTAAACTTAATAATAATAATTGGGAACTCACAAATTGCACGGGTAGGGAGGTAGGCACTAGGCAGTGACTCGACTCACTCGAGTCAGTCAGACAGACACACACTCACTGAGAGAGAGAGAGTATGTGTAGGGGTAGAGGGAGGAGGAGGATGGGTTGGTAAGAAGGGAGGATAGGGAACTCACAAAGGGTTGGTGGGAGTATACAAAGTAGGAGGAGGATAGGTTGGTAAGGAGGGATGGTTGGGGTAGGTGGAGGATGGGTTGGTAAGAAGGGAAGGTAAGGGTAGGGGGAGGATGGGTTGGTGTGGAAGGGAGTGGATGGACATGGGTCGAGGATTGTATGGATGACGGGAACGATTGGGATGGTGAAATATGTGTGGGTGTGTGCATATGCACCAGAGGATTAAAAGAGTAGGACGGAGAGAGAGAGGATGAGTGTGTTTTGGGAGAAATTGAATGCGTGTCTGAGAAAGATTGATAATGGAAGGAGAGTGGTGATGATGGGAGATATGTATGGAAGCGAGGAAGTGGGAAGTATTGTGGGTAAATGGGGAATAGGAGTAAATGAGAAGGGTGGATGTCTGTGCTGAGAGGGGATTGTTCTTGGCAAACACCTTCTTTCAGCACAAGATGATCCACAGGTATACACGAAAGAGAAGGGATGAGAGAGGAGAGCAGAAGAGCTTGATTGATTATTTTGTGGCAGTGGATGAAAGGTTAAGGGACCCTGTGATGTAGTCAGAAAATTGGAGGTTTGCGAGTCCTTCAAATTTTGCCACGAAACATCACCCATATTGAAAGAGCGTGTTTCGTGGCATAGTCAGGAGGAATCACAAGCCTCCAAGCTTCATACAAGATCACAGGGTCGATGCAAAAGTGGTGAGATAAATTATCCAATGCTCCGACCATTTTGTGTTGTTGGTAAGGATGAGGGTTAGTGCTAAGTGGGAATATGGTAGGAGGGATGAAGGGGTGAGGAAAAAGAGGGAGGTGGCTAGTGGGAAATTAGATGAAGCAGAATATAGGGAGGAATATAAGAGGAGGGTGGGTGAGGTGCTGGGGGATGCAAGGATGGGGATAGGGGAGGGAGTGGGAGTGAATGATGTGTATGAAACATTCAAAACTTTAGTGTGTAAGACAGCAGCAGAAGTGGTTGGGTACAAAGGACAAAAGGGGGAAGAAAGGGAGTGCATGGTGATCTGAAGAAGTGAAGGATGCTGTAGAGAATAAGAAGGCTTTTAGGAGAACCCTGCAGAGAAATGTGCCAGAGGAGGTGAAAGAGGGAATACAATGAGTGTAAGAGGAAAGTGAAGAGGACGGTGAGTGAGAGCAAAAGGAGAGTGGATGAGGAGTTTGGGAGAAAACTGAGTGAGAAGTTTAGAGAAAACAAGAAATTATTCTGGAAGGAGGTGAAAAGAGAAAGAGGAGAAGGAAATTCTGGTAGCGTGAGAATGAAGAGAGAGGATGGAGTTACTGTGAGTAGAAGTGAGGAAGTGAAAGAAGTGTGGAATAGGCATTTTGATCGGTTGATGAATGGGGGGACGGGAGGGGAGGCGGTGGTGACATGCATGGTGATGGAGGCATGAGGTAGACGACAGGATGTACAGGGAGAATTAGGAAGGGAAGAGGTCAGGAAAGCAATAGGAAAGTTGAAGATAGGAAAGGCACCGGGGGTGGATGAAATAACTGGAGAGATGCTGAGGTGTGGGGGGGGAGGAAGTGGTGGAGTAGATGCTGCTTATATGCATATTGGCTTGGAGACAGGGAGAGGTGCCAGAGAACTGAAGGAGAGTCATAATTGTGCCTCTGTACAAGGGGAAAGAGAGTAAGGATGAGTGTGGTAGCTATAGGGGAATAAGCCTTCTTAATGTACTGGGGAAGGTGTATGGGAAGGTTCTTACTGAGAGACTGATAGAAGTAACTGGGAATAAAGTCAGTGAGGAGCAGGGAGGGTTCAGAAAGGGTAGAGGATGTGTGAACCAGATCTTTGCAATAAAATCAACAGTGGAGAAATATATTGGGAAGGGTAGGAAGTTGTATGCTGCCTTCATAGATTTGGAGAAGGCATACAATAGGGTTGATAGGAGAGCTATGACAGATGTATTAAGGATTTACGGTGTTGGTGGGCGCTTGCTGGAGGGGATTGAGGCTTTCTATAGAGAGGCAAAAGCTTGTGTGAGAGTTGAGGGTGATTTGAGTGAGAACTTTGATATCAGTGTAGGATTGAGGCAGGGGTGTGTCATGTCACCATAGTTGTTCAATATCTTTATGGATGGGTGCATGAGAGAGATGAAGGCAAAGGTGGAGGGCCTGGGTGCGAAACTGAGGTTGAATGGAGTAGATTGGTCCTTGGTTACAAGCTTATTTGCGGATGACACTGTGCTGCTGGCCGAGAGTGAAAGGGAGTTACAGAGGGTGGTGGATAAGTTTCAGTCCGTGTGTAAGCAAAGAAAACTGGAGGTGAATGTTGGTAAGAGTAAGGTGATGGTATTTGAGAGGACCAAAACAGAAGTAATTGACTTTGCTACACCCTATAGAGTGGCTGTACCAACTGGGACTGAATGTGAGATAACTTTAGGGGGTGAGAGGATGGAGGAGGTGAGGGAATTCAAGTAACTGGGAACAGTTCTGTGTAAACATGGAAGGAGAAATCAGGGAGAGAGCAGTGAGGGGCAGGCAGTTCATAATATCACTGGGAAGGATTATGAAGGGTAGAAGTGTAAGTATGGAAGTGAAAAAGGGACTGAGAAATAGTATATTCCTGCCAACACTGACATATGCGTCAGGTAGGTGGGAAGGACAGGGGACAAGTTGGGACAGTAGACAGATAGGGAAAGATAGGGTAGGTGAGAAGGACAGGGGACAAGGTGGGACAGTAGGCAGACAGGGAAAGGTAGGGTAGGTGGGAAGGACAGGGGACAAGTTGGGACAGTAGACAGATAGGGAAAGATAGGGTAGGTGAGAAGGACAGGGGACAAGGTGGGACAGTAGGCAGACAGGGAAAGGTAGGGTAGGTGGGAAGGACAGGGGACAAGTTGGGACAGTAGACAGATAGGGAAAGATAGGGTAGGTGAGAAGGACAGGGGACAAGGTGGGACAGTAGGCAGACAGGGAAAGGTAGGGTAGGTGGGAAGGACAGGGGACAAGTTGGGACAGTAGACAGATAGGGAAAGATAGGGTAGGTGAGAAGGACAGGGGACAAGGTGGGACAGTGGGAAGGGAGGGAAAGGTTGTATGTATGGTTTGAAATGCAGTAGAGAGAAGTAAAACAGGGTAGGGTGGCGGGAAAGAATAAAGGGAAAAATGAGAGAGAGAGAGAGAGAGAGAGAGAGAGAGAGAGAGAGAGAGAGAGACAGACAGACACTGAACCCCCCACCGCCATTACCTGCTTAGGATATGGGCTAGGACAGAAGAGAAAATAGAAAGCTGTATTACAGGACAAACAGAGTAGACAATACGTGTAGTGTACACGACACATACCAAAACACAGAAGGAAACATTATAACACACATACACACACATAACAGGACACATACCAACACAGGGTGGTGGAGTGGTATTGTATTGAATCGTGAGGTGGGAGGATTGGCGGGCAGAGCGGGAAAACATTACAATAATGACTGGGTTATAAATGGCTTTATTGTGGTGTCCATTAAGAAGGGGCGAAAGGTGCAGCACCCTGATTATTTCAAGTTATTTTAGTTGTACAGATGCAGGTTGTTATTGATGTAAATCATTTAATTTACAGTACGGCATGGTATTTATTTTTATATTAATGAAGTGTTCATGTTATACTGATCATTGATTTTGCATCCAATATTATAATTATTTGGGGTGGACATGGAGGCAATCAGAGGGATATCTTATGTGTTGCAGGGAGTGGAGAGTCTTGTGATTAATTTACTCACCATGGGACGTTACACAGGAGCAGACAAACAACAAAGAATGCAATGATGAGCAAATCACATTCAATTAAGTAAGACTAAAATTATTTTAAATGAGACTTGCTTACCCTTAGCCTGTGCTCCAATTTTTTGTAATGCTGTATCTCTTGTTCTTTTGCTACGGAGATTACAGCAACGTGAAAATACAAGCTTTATTCCTGTGTATTATAGGCTACACACCAGAGAGATGCTTACACTGCATCACCTTTTTTTTTTTTCGAGTGAGTAGTCAAATGTGAAGAGTATGTAGTATGTAAACATCTTTGCACACACACACACACACACACTCTCTCTCTCTCTCTCATTGTATTATTATAATACAGCAATATAATACATTATACAGCAATTATAATATTATAACATTGTCAACTAGTTAATATCGGTTCTAGAGATTGAACGGTTCTTTGCCAGCAGCCTTAGTGGGTGGGTGGCAGAGGAGGGTAGGAAGGAGTGGGAGAGAGGGGAGGCGAGTAGGATGGACCGGGGTACAGAAGTAGGAGGAGGAGGAGGAGGGAGGAGAGGCGAGGAGTTAAAAAATTTGCTCTGTGTCTGTGTCTATCAGACTCTATCTGGCTGCCTGCCCGTGTGGAGTAATTGATGCATGATGACTCAGCAGTTCCTCTGCTTACCACTCATTCATAACAGTTTAACCTAGAAAACTCACATACATAGAATTGCGGCTGTTAAAAGCAATAGAACCGTTGAATCGTACGTGTGGCAGCGACCGGCACCACCTCACCTGCACCCGGCAAGGCGACAAGGCCGAGGCTAGACCGCGGGAAATTATGAGAGTATCATAGTCTTTTAAACTTTTCAAAGTTATTCTGTAACGTACCTACATCTAAACTATACCCATAGAATGCTTGAACAATGTAGTTTCTTAAGCAAAATAGTATATTTTATTATTATTTACCAATTCTCCATTATAATCTAATATATCAGTACGAGAATAACTTTTCACATTTTCTCCATGGTACTCGTATTTATTATACCTGTAATATCTTTCTTAATAGGGAACTGAACACTTTTTGGCATATATCAGTTGAAAGCTAAGAAAATTTGGCCTCTAATGAAGTCTGAAATACCACAGTATATGTTATAGTGTGGTGATATCAAGTTGATGAAGTGAAGTAACGGTCAACAGATTATTCGTGTTTACCTTACGCGTGACATTATTACCTATACTTTAAAGGCAATTATCTCGCTTAAGTAGGCGTGGCGCTCGACTGGTTGTAACACTCAGCCACTCATATAATGTTATTATTTTAAGTAGTGTGTAGCTGCTTGTATTAAATTAAACGATGGTAGTTAACCTATTTATTGGAAAATTTATCAGCAAAGGAACAGAGGGAAGCTGTCAAAATCTTACGTGAGTTACCCCTATATGGATGATTATATTTGACCGCGACTGTATATAGGTGTAGTTCACAATGAAAGGAAGGAGAATTGAGAGTAGATAATTAATTGAAGTGGCTATCGTGGGTTTCAGGTTTCATTCACTATAATATAAATTCCAAATGGTCACGATGGGCGAGCTGTTGTCCATTGTGGGATATAACGTGGTAATTCTTTTTGGGTGGTACATAGGAGTGCCTTAATTCCTCCAAAGTTTTGCTAGGAAACAGGACCAGAATAGCAAAAATAATGGTGTTCTGTTGCTTGGAATAGTTTGGAGGATTCAGTTGCTCCAGAATTACCAACACAAAACTTCCCCCTTTAATTAACGTCTTCATCTCCCCTCTCTTTATCTTCTCCACTCCATCTCTCTTTTTCTTCCACTTACTTCGCCTCATCTCTATGTCTCATCCACCCACTTTCCCTCTCTCAGCGGTATATAATCTCTCCACCTTTCGTTTCTCCACCTTTCGTCTCCACCATTCGTCTCTCTCCACCTATTTCCCATCTATATGACTCAACTCACCCTCACCCCTCTCCCTCACCCCTCTCCTCTAACCCCTCTCCTCTTCACCCCTCTCCTCTCACCCCTCTCCTCTCACCCCTCTCCTCTCACCCCTCTCCTCTTCACCCCTCTCCTCTTCACCCCTCTCCTCTTCACCCCTCTCCTCTTCACCCCTCTCCTCTCACTCCTACTACCCATCCCTTACTCCTCCTCCTCCTACCCCCTCCACTCCCCACTCCTCTCAACCCCCTTCCCCCTCACAATCACACCCACCACCGTCACTACCACTACCACCACCACTACCACTACTACCCATAACTACTCCAAAAGGCCGATAATTGGTCGTCAGTGGGACATTTTTAACACCTCTATGCAGAAGTGACTCTGTGTGTTAGGAGAGGGAGGGAGAGGGAGAGGAAGGGGAGAAGAGGGGAGGGGAGGGGAGGGAGATGGAGAGGAAGGGAGAAGGAGAGGAAGGGGATGGGAAGGGGGTAAGGAAAGGTAAGAGGAGGGGAATGTAAGGGGAAGGAATAGGGGAGGGAGGAATGGAAGGAGGAGGGGGAGGGGAGGGGAGAAGGGGAAAGAAAGAGGGGAGGGAGGAATGGAGAGGAAGGGGAGGGGAGGGGAGGGGATGGGAAGGGGGAGGCTAAGGAGAAAGAAAGGGAAGTGGAGGGGAAAGGGGAAGGAAGGGGAGAATGGTAGGGAGTGGAGAGAGGAATGGAGAGGAAGGAGATGGGAGGGGATAGGAGCTAGATGGAGAAAGGGAAATGGGAAGGAGGAATGGAAGGAAGGAGGGGATTGGGGAGGAGGGGAAAGGGAAATGGGAGGGAGGAATGGAAGGAGGAGGGGAGAGGAAAGGGGGAAAGTACCGTAGATGGGCAGAGAAAAAAGGAAGGGAAAGGAGGATATGAAGGGGGAGTGAGAGGAAGGGGGAATGGGAAGGAGGGGAGGGGAAAGGGGGAAAGTACCGTAGATGGGCAGAGAAAAAGGGAGAGGGGGGGGAAGGAGGAGGGGAGAGGGAGGTGGAATGGGAAGGTGGAAGGGAGGGGGGGGGGAAGTGGAAGGGGGAGGGAGAAGGAGGTGGAATGGGAAGGTGAGAGGGAGGTGGAATGGGAGGGGGGATAGAAGGTGGAAGGTGGAATGGGAAGGTGGAAGGGGGAGGGAGAGGTGGAATGGGAAGGTGGAAGGGAGGGGGGGGGAAGTGGAAGGGGGAGGGAGAAGGAGGTGGAATGGGAAGGTGAGAGGGAGGTGGAATGGGAGGGGGGATAGAAGGTGGAAGGTGGAATGGGAAGGTGGAAGGGGGAGGGAGAGGGAGGTGGAATGGGAAGGTGAAAGAAGGAATGGGAAGGTGAAGGAGGAATGGGAAGGTGAAGGAGGAATGGGAAGGTGAAAGAAGGAATGGGAAGGTGAAGGAGGAATGGGAAGGTGAAGGAGGAAAGGGAAGGTGGAAGGGAGGGGGGATAGAAGGTGGAAGGGAGGGGGGATAGAAGGTGGAAGGGGGAAAGGGAAGGTGAAAGAGGGAATGGGAAGGTTGAAGGGGGAGGGAGAGGAAGGTGGAAAGAGGAAAGGGAAGGTGAAAGAGGGAATGGGAAGGTGGAAGGGTAAGGGAGGGGGGATAGAAGGTGGAAGGGGTAAAGGGAAGGTGAAAGAGCTGGATTTATGGTGTTGTCATTGGTTGGTGTGAGAGTCTGATTTACCTGAGGATTATATACGGACAATTTACCTGTCGATATAGTGTGTGTGTGTGAGAGAGAGAGAGAGAGAGAGAGAGAGTAGTGGGGTAGGATGGGATGGGAGTAGTGTAAGGAAAGAAAAGTGGAGTAGGGTGGTTTAATTAAGGAAGAGTGGAGTGGAGTGGGAGTGGTTTAATTAAGGAAGGAAGAGTGGAGTGGGGGTGATTTAAGGAAAGTGGAGTGGAGTGGAGTGGAGTGGAGTGGGGGTGGTTTAAGGAAAGTGGAGAAGGATTAGAGTGGAGTACAGTAGAGTAGAAGTGCGAGGAGTAGAGTAGAGTAGGAGTGGGGGGAGTAGAGTGGAGTAGAGTAGAGTGGGAGTGGGGGAATGGGAGTAGGAGTGGGGGGAGTAGGAGTGGGAGGAGTAGAGTAGAGTAGAGTGGAGTGGGAGTAGGAGTGGGGGGGGGGGGAGTGGGCCATATAGGTGGTGTCGATGTCAGCTATTATGATAAAGCATTACTCTGGTCACCCTTTTATACAGGCGATTTGTGGCTCCCTCTCGTGTCTGTGTGTGTGTGTGTGTGTGTGTGTGTGTGTGTGTGTGTGTGTACATAAATAAGTGGTGACATGTGTGTGTGTGTGTGTGTGTGTGTGTGTACATAAATAAGTGGTGACATGTGTGTATAGATATAAGAGAGGACGTATTTGTTCGGTTCTTGGTTCTCGTGTGTGTGTGTGAGAGAGAGAGAGAGAGAGAGAGAGAGAGAGAGAGAGAGAGAGAGAGAGGAGGGGGAGAGTGCGTGCGTGTGTGCCAGCGTATGTATGTGTGTGCAACCGTATGTGTGTGTGCAAGCGTATGTGCAAGCGAATGTGTGTGCAAGCGTATGTGTGTGCAACCGTATGTGTGTGTGGAAGCGTGTGTGTGTGCAAGCGTATGTATATTATGTGTGAGCAAGTGTGTGTATGTATGTGTTATAAGGTGTTGCGATAATAAATGTCGATCAATATATGTTATGTATTTCACTCTCACCACCTTACAATATAGAGTACAACCTTCAACAGACTACAAGTAAGCCAAGGCCAGGTTGTGTAACTCTGTACTGTAACAACCCAAGCACCCATGTTACACACTCCTTTACTTCACCCAAGGATTAAATAAAACGTAGAAAACTCCTTAATCTACATCTCTTACTTATAGAATCTGATCACTTTTTGGTATGCAGTGACGAGGCCCACCTATTATAAAAAGAAAATAAATATATAAATAAATAATAATAATAATAATAATAATAATAATAATAATAATAATAATAATAATAATAATATATACAGTATCACCATTGTAATAAAATATAGTCTCCTTTGAGTCGATAGAATTAGTGTTAAGTTCCTCATGTAAAACCGGTGTGTGTGTGTGTGTGTTTTGTGTTTGTGTGTGTGTGTGTTTGTGTGTGTGTGTGTGTGTGTGTGTGTAACTTTAATAGGAGGCGTGGCATCTTGGGATAGAGAGGCGTGGCTTATTTGAGAAAGGGGGCGTGTCACAGTTGGAAAAAAATATATATGAATAAGTGTTGTAGATGGAGGAGGAAAAGGAGGAGAAGAAGGAGGAGGAGAAGAAAGAGTAGGAGTAGGAGGAGGAGGAAAAGAAAGAGGAGAAGGAGAAGAAAGAGGAGGAGTAGGAGAAGAAAGAGAAGGAGAAGGAGAAGGAGAAGGAGAGGAGGAGTAGGAAGAAGAGGAGTAGGAAGAAGAGGAGGAGAAGGAGAAGGAGGGGAGTGGTAGGAGGAGGAGAAGAAAGAGGAGGACGAGAAGGAGAACTAGGAAGAGGAAGAGTAGAAGAAAGAGGAGGAGAAGGAGAAGGGGAGTAGAAGGAGAAGGAGGGGAGTGGTAGGAGTAGGAGTAGAAGGAGAACTAGGAAGAAGAGGAGGAGAAGAGGAGTAGAAGGAGAAGGAGGAAGAGGAGTAGAAGGAGAAGGAAGGGAGTAGTAGTAAGAGGCAGGGAGAAGGAATGGAGTAGTAGTAGAAGGCAGGGAGAAAGGGGAGGAAAATAGTATGAAGAAGAGGAGTAGGAGGAGAAAGAAGAAGAGTAGGAGAAGGAGAAGGAGAAGGAGGAAGAGGAGTAGGAGGCAGGTAGAAGGGGAGGAAAATAGTATGAAAAGCACCATGTCTCTGAAGTGTGTGTGATTCATAGCTGTAGTCACCTCAGTACTTGTAATACATTGTGATACATTATACGATACGATACAATAATAGTCACTTATTCTGATGAAGAGGGTTTGTGTGTGTGTGTGTATCGCGTTTCCTTGTGGCTGAAGAAAGACGTAATAAATAAATAAATAAATACATTAAACTGTGTTGTTGTACGGTGTGTGTGTGTGTGTGTGTGTGTGTGTGTGTGTGAAGTATTTGATTATTATAAGGCACTGTAATATCGTTGTCATAAATAATAATAATATTTAAAAATCATAATAAATAAATATGGTAGATGAATACATAAAATAATAATAATAATAACAATAACAATAATAAAATAATAATAAAAATAATAATAACAATAATAAAATAGTAATGAAAATAATAACAATAATACTGAAATAATAATAAAGATAATAATAAAAATAATAATAATAACAATAAAGGCTAAATAATTAATAATCGGTCTTGTTTGGGGGTGGGGGGTGCGGGAGTAGGGGACAGGCTTGGAGGGGGGGGTTAGGGGGTGCGGGAATAAGGGACAGGCTTTCTACCCACCCCAAGCATGTCCCCCTATTCCCGCACCCCCCCAAACCCCCCCCCCCCAAGCCTATCCCCTACTCCCGCACTCCCTTAATTAAGTCATTTAATTCTTGGCATAGGCTGGAGGAATCAGTAGCCCTTTCTCTCTCTCTCTCTCTCTTTTTTTTTTTTTATTTTTTTTTATTTATTTTTTTTTTTTTTTAAGATAATGATTCCCCCAAACTAATCCCAGCAACAGACCAGCCAACCACCATTATTATTATTTTTCGTTAATTAAATCCGGTCCGCGCTGTTTCCTGGCATACTTTTGAGGAATCATGGCTCTCCAATGTATGTATGTATGTATCAAAAGTGTATTGCCCGTTTAACCCATCGTATAACATGGAATAAGTGCACCGTTTACAAACTCAATTACGAGACCCAATCCCTTAAGTTAGGATGCAAGTTATTGAGGTTAATTTGAGGGGAAGGATATAGTCAACCTGGCTAACTATCTATTTTAGTCTCTGTATATTTTTCAATTAATTTGTTCACTCATGACTATAGTATATTATTTATGACTATATATCTTCACTGATGAATCCGTACTCAGTCTAATTTTTACGAGATATATCAAAATAATGGTTGCGCTGTTTATTTCTTCGTCTAGGGGGTTGTAAAAATAAATGAATATAAATAAATGAATATAAATAAATAAATAAATAGATAGATAAATAGATAGATAGATAAATATCAAGTACAGCATGTGTTAGTGGTAGTGGTGTAAACTCTCAATACATACAGAATATATGACTTTTACATGCACCTTGAGTCAACAGATTGAACCAGGAAAGTTTAAAGTTTGTTGACATTTTTATTGCCCACTCAATTTACAGTCAGGGAAAAAAAATAAATATATACTCTTGCACACCTAGCCATCATCTATGTATCTTAAAGGGGTATGGGAATAGGGGGACAGACTTGGGAGGGGGGGTGCGGGGGGTTTTGGAGGGTGCAGGAGTAGGGGGACAGGCTTGGGGGGGGGGGGGTGCGGGAGTAAGGGACAGGCTTGGGGGTGCGGGAGTAGGGGAACAGGTTTGGGAGGGGGGGGTGGGGGTTAGGGGTGTGTGGGAATAGGGGACAGGCTTTCTACCCCCCCCCCCAAGCCTGTCCCCCTAATCCCTGACCCCACCCCCAAGCCTGTCCCCCTATTCCCGCACCCCCTTAAGAACCCTGTGATCGTGTATGATAATTGGAGACTTCTGATTCCTTCTGACTAGGCCACGAAACAAGCTCCTTCCATATAGGTGTGTGTGTTTCGTGGCAATAATTGAAGGACTCGTTTACTTCCAACTTCCTGACTACCATATCACTGGGTCCCTTAACTTTATATATCTATCTATTTAGCTACAGTAAGTCTTCATCTCTGTAAATATAAAACAGGGTCAATAATTACTACCACAAACACAGAGTCATAATCTTATATATATACCAATTAAATATATAGACTAAAAAAAACTAACTAACCATTCTTACTTGATATAATAATAATAATAATAATAATAATAATAATAATAATACCACAAACACAGAGACATAATCTTATATATATAGACTAAAAAAACTAACTAACCAACCATTCTTACTTGATATAATAATAATAATAATAATAATAATTTTTCTCTCTTCAGGTAAGGAATGAAGAACACATCGAAGGAGCAACACACATTATCAACATTAGTGAGTGTTAATTTGTTTACCTGTTAATTACCTGTTAACTTGATTACCTGTTAATTACCTGTTAACTTGATTACCTGTTAATTACCTGTTAACTTGATTACCTGTTAATTACCTGTTAATTTGATTACCTGTGAGTCCATTTTCGTCAACGGGGATATTTTTTTTGGGGGGGGTGAGGGGGGTAGGGGGGGGTTTGTTGTTGGGCTATTTATATTTCCGTCTGAGCTATTTTGGTTTTCATTGGCTTTTTTTTTTTTTCATTGTGGCTATTTTTTTTCATTGTGGCTATTTTTTTTTCATTGTGGCTATTTTTTTCATTGTGGCTATTTTGTTTTCATTGTTTGCTATTTTTGTTTTAATTATTTTTCTTTTAATTGTGGCTATTTTTTTTTCATTGTGGCTATTTTTATTGTCACTTGGGCTATTTTTATTTCTGTATTTTGTGGTCATTGGGGCTATTTAATTTTCCGTATGAGCTATTATTGTTGTCATTGGGGCTATTGTTGTTGTCATTGGGGCTATTGTTTGTTGTCATTGGGGCTATTTTTGTTGACATTGGGGCTATTGTTGTTGTCATTGGGGCTATTTTTGTTGACATTGGGGCTATTGTTGACATTGGGGCTACTTTTATTTCCGTATCGGCTATTTTTTGTTATCGGTTGCAGCTATTATTATTATTTTCATTGGGGCGCTATTATTATTTCCTTTGCTAGTATCTAGTCCCCCTATTCCCGCACCCCCCCAGTCCCCCCCCCAAACCCTGTGATGTAGTCAGAAAATTGGAGATAAACGAGTCCTTCAAATATTGCCACGAAACACACACACCTATACAGAAGGAGCTTGTTTGTTTCGTGGCATAGTCAGGAGGAATCAGAAGCCTCCAATTCTTGTATGTACACGTTCACAGGGTCCTTCCTTAATGGGTATTATTATTATTACTATTATTATTATTACTATTATTATTATTATTATTATTATTATTATTATTATTATTATTATTATTGGCATGCGTAATTTGCTTCGATATTTGTTATAACAGAATTTAATCTTAATACATCAGTGTTGGGACCGGTTTTGATTCGAGTCGAGGTGCGAACGACCTTGAGACAAAAAATAAAAATAATAATAAAAAATAAAATAAAAAACATACATACATAGAGAGAGAGAGAGAGAGAGAGAGAGAGAGAGAGAGAGAGAGAGAGAGAGAGAGAGAGAGAGCGAGAGAGAGAGAGAGAGAGAGAGAGAGAGAATAAAGAGAGAGAGAGAGAGAATAAAGAGAGAGAGAGGGAGAGAGAGAGAGAGAGAGAGAGAGAGAGAGAGAGAGAATAAAGAGAGAATAGAGAGAGAATAAAAAGAGAGAAACAGAATAAAGAAAAAGAGAGAGAGAATAAAGAGAGAGAATATATATATAGAGAGAAAACAAACAAACTAAATATATATATACAAATATCCACCGACCAATATACATTCCCGAAATATTATAATGTACCGTACACGAGTTTACACTATATATCTTTTATCGCGAATTGTTTACGGTGGTTGTAATTAGGTACGGGTTGGGAGGCAGTGTGGTGAGTGTAATGGGTTGTGTATCATTAAGATCGTATTTTCTATCCATAATTAGCCATGGTGTGTTAGTAAATGACCACCTACCTACCTACCTACCTACCTGCATACACACATACATACGGCTCAGTAGTAGTAGTAGTAGTAGTAGTGGTAGTGGTAGTAGTAGTTGTAGTTGTAGTTGTAGTAGTAGTAGTAGTAGAAATAATAGTAGTAGTAGTAGAAATAGTAGTAGTAGTAGTAGTAGAAATAATAGTAGTAGTAGTAGTAGTAGTAGAAATAATATTAGTAGTAGTAGTAGTAGAAATAATAGTAGTAGTAGTAGTAGTAGTAGTAGTAGTAGTAGTTTGGTGGTGGTGGAGGGGGAAGAGGGGAAATGGAGAAGGGTTGGGGAGGAGGGGAGAAGTGTTGGAGGGAGGTGAAGGGTTGGGGAGGGAAGGGGAGAATTGTTGGAGGGAGGGGAAGGGTTGGGGAGGGAGGTGAAAGGTTGGGGAGGGAGGGGAGAAGTGTTGGAAGGAGGGGAAGGGTTGGGGAGGGAAGTGAAGGGTTGGAGAGGGAGGTGAAGGTTGGGGAGGGAGGTGAAGGGAAGGGTTGGGGAGGGAGAGGGGGGAAAGGGGTTAGTATTTATTTTTATCCCTGATTTTCCATGGTCTGTGTGATTAGGGTATGGCTGAGTTGAGAGAGAGAGAGAGAGAGAGAGAGAGAGAGAGAGAGAGAGAGAGGGGGGAGGGAGAGAGAGAGAGAGAGAGTTGAGTGATGGGTGCAGGGTTGTGTGTGTGTGAGAGAGAGAGAGAGAGAGAGAGAGAGAGAGAGAGAGAGGAGAGAGAGAGAGAGAGTTGAGTGATGGGTGCAGGATTGTGAGAGAGAGAGAGAGAGAGAGAGAGAGAGAGAGAGAGAGAGAGAGAGAGAGACTTATGGTTGTGGGTCTCAATAAGGTAATAATGTCCTTGGTGTGGTCTGCTGTCTGCCACCTGTCTGCCACCTGTCTGCCTACCTACCTACCTACCTACCTACCTACCTACCTACCTACCTACCTACCTACCTACCTACCTACCTACCGTACCTACCTAGCCTACCTCTACCAACCAACCAACTTACCAACCAACTTACCAACCAACTTACCAACCAAACCAACCAACCAACCAACCAACCAACCACACCAACCAACCAACCAACCAACCAACCAACCAACCACCAACCAACTTACCTACCAACCAACCAACCAACCAACCAACCAACTTACCTATCTACCTACCAACCAACCTACCCCTACCTCCACCATGGAAACAAAACACACCCACTGTCTTGACAAACAATCCCAAAAATTAGCTAAAATAACTTTCTCCTTTAAAAATATACAATAACCTAAATATATATTGTTCTTGCATTGCATTATATTTTTGCTATATTATAATATTTCCCTTTATATTATATGTTTATCCTCGTTGTGATGGTATGTTTATTATTATTATTATTAGCTAATCAGGCATATTTGTATTCCTTTAGTTTTCGAATTATTTATAAGCTGTCGAAAAATAGGGAACTTTTTCATATTACCAGAACTCACTCAGTCGTATACGTGAAAACCGTATTTTGATATGGCAACTCTTATTCTACCCCATCCACTCACTCTTTCTACTCACTCACTCACTCTTTCTACTCACTCACTCACTCTTTCTACTCACTCACTCACTAACTCACCTACTCTCACT
>JAWQEG010005110.1:0-18584 GCA_033782935.1 Petrolisthes cinctipes
AGAGAGAGAGAGAGAGATTGTTGAAGGTGACAGTACTTTCGTCTGTGTCTGGAGGTAAGTCAATGTTAACCTTTCCTTACATTTGTTTACAGTTCTCCTGATCACTATGTCGTTCCTTGAGCATCACTGTATTTATCACCACTGTTTGTCACTCTTACTTCTGTATAGCACTTACTTCTATATTAATTCTTATCACTGTACAGTATGTTCTTATATTTAGTTATTTTGTCATCTGGTTATCACTAAATTTAGTTGTATTTTCATTGCTATTATTGTACAGTCGGCAAAAAGTATTGAAACTCCCCTACGGATAGTTTTAGTTAATTTCAATGTGAGGTTGCTTCCAATACTTTCTTTGCCGACTGTACATCGATGCCTTTTGAATCCTCCAACTTGTGCCAGAAAACAGTATACGCGAAGGAGAGATTATGTTTTGTTGTAGTATTCAGAGAGTTACGTAGACTCCAAAAATGCCCTAAACAAACAGACCTCCTTAAGGGGAGAATCTCTTGTTAGTAAATTAAGAAGGCTGCTGACTCCTCCACAAATACACCAGAAAACAGACGTCCTCGGTGGCACAGTTCCCTCCAAAAATTTCGAGACATCACCTGTTAGAGTCTAGCAGGTAGTGTCTCGAAATTTTTGAAGGCAACTGTACTAATAGGGGATCTGTTTCGTGGCACAGTTTGGAGGAATCAGAGACCTTTCAACAATTCACCAGTAAAAGAATATCCCCTTAATTAACACCCCCCCCCCCCCCGCGGTGCCAACTAAGAACAATTGATCGTGACTTTGTATACGACGTTTTATTTCTGTGTATTTTTTCCCCTCGTCCCTTCCCTTCATTACCTGGTCTTATCTCCGGGCTCTTTGTCATCCTTAAATCGGTAATTATGTAATCTCTCTCTCTTTTTATCCGCTGGCCTCATTAACCTCGCTTTATCTCCTACGTGTAACTAGGAGATAAATACTTCCCCTTCCCCTCCTCCTCCTCCTCCTCCCCATTTGCTTGCTCTTCCCTTTCCCCTCTTCCTGCTCTCCCCCTCCCCTTGCTCTTCCCTTTCCCCTCTTCCTGCTCTTCCCCTCCCCATGCTCTTCTCCCTGCTCTCCGCCTCCCCCTTCCCCTCCTCCTCCTCCTCTCTTCTCCTCTCTTTATCTTCCTCCTCCTCTCCTCTCTTTTTCTTCTTCCCCCTCCTCCTCTCATCTCCTCTCCTCCTACTTCCTCCAGAGAGATAAGGGAATAATGAGTAAAAGTGAGGAATTGGGGAGAAGAGAGATGGGGAGGGAGACAGTAAAGTTGAGGATTGGAAAATATAAGGAAGGGGGCGAAGAAGAATGGGGAAAATAGGGAAAGAGAGATTTGGAGGTAGTAAGAGAATGGGAAAATGAAGGGGACAGGTGAGGGAGACGATGGACAGACAGGAAACAGGTTAAGGAGAGAATATCTTTTTGGTGAATTGGAAGGTCACTTATTTCTCCAAACTATGCCATGAAACAGATCCCCTTTCAGTAACAATGAGGTGATATGTTTCGTGGCAAACTTCAGAGGAATCGGTAGCCATCCAATTTGCCAACAAGATTCAGTATACTGTAGGTGGGGAAGGAGAATGACTCTTGGAGAAAAAGGGGAAGGCTGAGGAGAGAGAGAGAGAGAGAGAGAGAGAGAGAGAGAGAGAGAGAGAGAGCACAAAATACAGAGTCCGTTGGCAGGTATGTGTGTGTGTGTATTCGTTGTGGGTGTGTGTGTGCGTGTATGTGTGTTCGTTGTGTGTGTGTGTGTGCATGTGAGTGTCGCGTGTATGTATGTATGTGTGTGATTGTTTGTTTGTTTCCAGCTGTGCATGTGCGTGTTCGTGGTGCATGTGATTGTCTCGTGTGTGTGTGTGTGTGTGTGTGTGATGCAGGGCGCTTAAGGACCCTGTGATTGTGTATGAGACTTGGTGGCATCTGACTCCTCCAAACTATGCCACGAAACAGGCTTATTCAATATAGGTGGTGTTTAGTGGCAATGTTTGAAGGACTCGCTAACCTCCAATTTTCTGACTACAGCACGGGGTCCCTTAATAGTAACTGCGGGTTTACGTGTGGTTTTAATTATTGCTGTGTCTGGACTGGGGTGGCCTGGTGGGGGGGGGGGGGGTGAGAGGGGTTGCCAAGTGATCTATCAACACAAGGTATAAATGTGCTGTTCTGACGGTCGGTTGTTCCTTCATTTGTATGTCTGGCTGGCTGTGTGTATGTCTGTGTCTCTCTGTGCTTTCTCTCAATTTGCTCCATATCTATTTATTTCCTGTGCCTGTCTTTACTACATACGTTATTTCTTCTTCCTTTTCTACTTCTTTTTATTTATTTTTTCTTGTGTGTGTTAGCTTCCTGTATAATTACTTCGTATGAGCTTTTTTTTTAATGCATCTATCTATATATGCTTTAATTTTTTCCTCTGTGTATTAAGTTCAAAGGCCTTTTAATTACACTGCACCAACTTTGTACGTCGAGTGGTATACATCTACATTTTTTAATTTAAATTTTTGTGTTCTGTGTCATTCTCCCTCGCTTGTTTTATGTATGGTTGTTATTAAATACATGTAAAGTTGCCTCCATTCCCGCATCATCCACTCAGTGCCACTCCTCCCTTTCAGTCTAACATAAACCCCGAGAACTTCAACTCTTAAATTCCAGGCAACAAAACTATAATAGTAATTAGGGAGTGTGACTTTGACTCGGTTAAGAAGCTTTCTGAGAATCTATGAACACGAAGTACTGGACCTCAATTCATAACGAGCGTAGGCATATTGAAAGGGTAATATTTCCAGGGGATATTCTCCAAACCTAATGAATAGCATGATGACTTTTTCAGTGCCATTTCCCTCACACAATGACTAATGAGTTTGGAGAGCCGTGCTTTCAGAAACTACATAAATTGGCTCTACTCATTCTATCATTACCAACAACATAATAATTAATGTTGATGTAGAAAAGCTCTTTAACTTAATTAATGAAGCTCACTAAAACCTAACTAAGAAATAGGCTTACAGCATGTACTTTACCAATATTAATTAATCATTGCAAGTGGAATGGTCAACAGCAGCGATGGTGGACGTGTTATTTTTCAACCTAAGGAAGATTCAATTGATTATGTACAGTCATAGTCAAAAGTCCTGCAACCTGGTGAATAAAAGCGAGCCATTTGAGTGAATCTTATGAACCAATATTGCACAGACCAACAGCAATAGTTTCGTATCATTTTTCGAAGCCATCTCATTGGAAGGTGTTGCAAGAATATTGACCATGACTGTACAAACAGTAGTCTTAAGGGGCCCTGCGATCCTGTGATGTAGTCAGAAAATTCGAGATAAATGAGTCCTACAAATATTGCCACAAAATACCACCTATATGAATGGAGCGTGTTTCGTGGCATGGTCAGGAGGAATTGGAAGCCTCCAATTTTTATACACGATCACAGGGTCCTTAATAATATGATGATGTACTGTACTCCTCCTTTATTATGCTCTCGTTTAGTTCCGTGTTGCTGTTTCTTATTGTTTTGTTTTTTTGCCCTTTTTTCTTCTACACCATCCTCAGTATGATACTATATTCCGACATGGCTTGCGTTCTTTTGCGTTGCGTTTTTTTGCGTTCTTGTGTTGCATTGTTCATTGAAATGCGTATTAATCATTGTTATATCGTTCTAGTTCCCTTAAAACATTGTTCATTATTATTATTATTATTATTATTATTATTATTAAAATGAGTACCGTACCGAATTAAGCAAGTTATTATGGCAAGTTATCATTTAATTTCGGCACCCCTTATATGCAATAAAATCTCTGTAAATTGGACATGAGAACTTTATGATGAGAACCACAGACGGCAACACTAAACAAGGCGGAAGACAGTTTGTTGCTGAGAAATCTTAATTACAACCGAACATTTAAAGGGGAGAGTATACATTTGGTACTGTACATTGTAGCGCCTTGATTCCTCCAAAGTATGCCAGAAAACAGGACAAGAGAAAGAAAAATAATGGTGTCCGGTTGCCTGGAATAGTTTGGAGGAATAATTTGCTCCAGATTTAGTAACACTGTATCCTCCCCTTAATTAAGTACAAATTTGCCATGTAATGTCTGATTATCGTAATATCTAATGCAGCATATCTTGGCAAGGTTTACACAGTTAGCTCAAGAAAAATGTAACAGGGTATGAGAATGTGGCATCCCCTACCTCTCCCACCCTAAGTGATTACTGCGCATGTCCACACCTTCCTCTCAACACTGCCCACTAATGCCCAGTCCCTGTCCCACTCACCACACCCAAGATGAGTCTGTGTGTGTTGAATATTCCATTTTGTTTTGTTTTTTGATATCGGTCTTATCCTTGTGCATCATCGGTTCTACATACTCAAGATACTTAGGAAGGCGTGGCTGGAGTTTAAGGAGTATGAGGACTCGCTAAAATAAGGTACTATATGTTTATGTTACTATATGCGTGATGTCCGATGAAGGTGAGAAATTTTGTGAGATCGTGAGTATTTTAATTAAGGGCCTGTAGGGAAAACTCAAGAATGGCACAAGGAAAACAACCTACAGCAGAAGGGATGAGATCTGGTATGATGTGTGGTGGGTCGTGTAGGCTACCTTGACGACTTGAGTTTGATGGCCGTCGTTGCCTCGTCAGCGTCACCGTCAGAGTCGTGTACTTGGTGCGTGTTTATGAGGCACTCGGACCAAGAGGATAGGAGGGCGAGAGGTCTTTTGTGATGAATTTTAAGTAGTGTGGGGCTAGTTCAAACAACATATTCACTGAGGACTCAAGACAGTGTTCATGGGTTGATTGGATCATATATTAAATGATAACCTTCTGAAGTGAGTCATACGCGAAATTCTCAGCAATATTGTAGTTGTGCACACTTGCCTGTTAATAGTTTTTGCATAGGCTATTCCTTTAGTACTGAATCAACCAAAGCCGTGACTCTCTGAATCGTTTGAGCTTTGATGCTTGTCGGAGTACCGCGATGTACAGTCACTCATAAAAATTAAGACCCCCCCCCAGGCCAGTCATCTTCTTATACTTGTGATATCGGTTCTGGCAACAGTGTACGTGACGTCAGTGATGGCGCTAAAGAGATGAAGTTGATTTGCTCGACACATTTGTAACTAATGATAAATGAGACGAAGCATGAGTTGGGATAATGTTTCGAGCAAACAACCTTCCTCCAAACACCTCCCACACCATCACCTCTGACGTCAGGTACAATGTTACCAAAACCGATATCACACGAGTTTAAAGGTGTCTTTGCCTGGGGGTGGGGGGGGGGGGGTCTTTACCACTATGAGTGACAGTACCGTATACAGAATATTTCCTCCGTGTTTCATATTATTTCAACGGAATTATTTTCTATTTCTCAACCCCAGGACGGTAGGTTTTCAGTAGCCTGTAACTCTTGCGATGCCCCGAGATTAATGATTGATGCTTCGAAGTATTGTGTGCCTTCCCATGTGTTGCACTAAGTTTATACAATGGAGCTTCAAGGTGTTGGTTGCTTCCTTTCTGCCCTCCTATATTACGAAAACCTATTCATACACGTCACTATCAGGAGAGAGAGCAACTATAGTCATTCACAGCAAATTGGAATAAAGTCGAATATTTTGTATACTAGGACTAGTTCGTGACGATATAGAGGGTATTATTTTCTTGACGTGTAGGTGTAGCCAGGATGTACAGTCACTCATAAAAGAAACAGATCCTCCTAAACTAGAGCAGTAGCATTACGTGGTAGTCCAGATCTGGTAACAGTGTGGCTGATGTTGGGGAGAGAGAGTTATTATGGTGTCAGAGAGGTGGTGTAGGAGGGTGGTTGGTATGGGTGGCGGGTGAACATCTTTGTCTAATAAGGCTCTACTCGACACACTGATCAGATCATGTTTCATTTCGGACATATCTTAATCGAACCCAAGCGGTAAATAGAGTTATAAATTTATATTCTATGGACTGCCATGTTTCAAATCATCTTAGTTAATAGTTCTGATATAAGAAACTGTACTACCCATTTAACATTAGAAAATAATTATTTAACTATATTCACCTCCAAGGTTCCATTGTGTAATAGGTGAAACGAAACATAATCTGATCATATAACTCTCAACCTCAACGTCAGCCACACTATTACCAGATTTGGACTGCCACTAAATTCTGCAGCTCTTGCCTAGCGAGATTTATTTATTTAATGAGTGACTGTTCTCCATTAGCAGCGACAACGATCAAATCACCCCTAAACAAAACCCAGACGTGTGACATGGGGACTCGTCTGTTATCTCTTTGGCTCGTAGTCCATCACGCTATCCACTCTGCCTTGGCCTTCCCTACACTGACATAATAATAAACAAGATGGGAAAAAACTGGTGACCACAACAATATCCATATCACCTGCCTGGTATATGCAGTTTTAAGGGGGAAGTTTGGTGTTGGTAAATCTGGAGCAACTGAATCCTCCAAACTATTCCAAGCAACAGAACACCATTATTTTGCTCTTCTGGTCCTGTTTCCTAGCATACTTTGGAGGAATCAAGGCACTCCAATGTAACAAAAACGAATTACCACCTTAATAAGCAGTGAAAACTCAACAAACACCAAAGTTACTTACCTTACCGTACCATCAGTGCAACACCCGCCCCCTATATACCCCTTCTCTCTCCCTGCATGACCACTCCGCGTGACACAGTGGCCGGCGTGACTGTGCATCGGTTGTCTGGCTCGTCCCTTTGGATTTTGAGAGGGGGAGGAGAGGAGGTCGATATTTATGTGTGTGAAGCGAGGTGGATGTTGTTGGAAGCCGTGTCTTTTTGTATTTTGTATGTGTATCTTTCTCTGTGATTTGTTTGTTTGTTTGTGTTTAAATATCTGTCATTGTATCTGTCAGGCTATCTATCAATCTATTCCTCTTTCTCCATTTACCTACCACATTCTATACATACCTGCCCGAGCCTCCGATGCGCTTTCTTATCTAACCTAACCAAACTTAAGGGGAGGATACAGTGTTGGTAAATCCGGAGCAAATTATTCCTCCAAATTATTTCAAGTAACAGGCCACCATTATTTTTGTTCCTCTGGTCCTGTTTTCTGGCATACTTTGGAGGAATCAAGGCGCTACAATGTACCAAAAGTATACCATCCCCTTAACGTAAAAAAAATAATGGGGGAATAAATAATTGCCGCAAAATATCTGCTCCGAGGGATACCAGTTTGTTTACGGCAGTTAGAGATGAACTGCGATGCATTCAGTACTTTTATGGAATAATGATAGTGCATAGGTGTAATTGTCTGTAAACATATCATTTTTGTTGTCAATTCCCTACCCTTAATTAAGAAATAAAATCTTAAATATCGGTAAGTTATAATTTTTATCAAGGGTGAAAAAGATGGAGAATTAGTAGATAGCAACCCACCTCTGTTAATTCCAATCCTTCGGAGTCTGAATAAAATGTCTGATTGTTTCACTTAAAATAGGTTAAGCGTGTAAATTCAATTATCAGTCGTTATTGTAATAATATTTGGTGTTATAAAATCGTCTATTTGAGAATCGTGTAATGTGTGTAAAAACAACAAATAGCAGGATAATTAGGTTCTTGGATAAAACATAGACTATGGCTCCATATGTATATATTTTTGCTTAAAATTGGCCGTAATGTACCAATGCCGAGTCGCAAGAATTGCCGTTTTAGTTAAAGAATGTGCTTATCCTTCCCCTCTCATAGTGGCGAGAGGCGACCAAGGCGCCAGTCTGTCTGGAACGAAGTCATGTGTGCTGTGGGCTGTGACTGGTTGTTGCAACGTACACGTACTGTACATACCACCGTCTGGGGGGGCATGTCAAATTAATAACCCATACCAAGATCAAGGGGACCTTGAGCTAGACCCTTACCATGGTGGCTCCTGGCTAGCGGTGTCTTCCTGCCAGGCTCTCACACTATCTGCTGGCGCACGTGCTCGCTTCTCTTTTGTTTCTACCAAGAACAAACGATTCTGATATTGTTAAGTGCAAAATAAAATTTGCCCTATTATAATTATTATATTCGAGCACTAACTCTGTAAATTGACCTCACTGTTCCCAAATAGAGAGAAAATCACCAACTTAACCCGTTCGCATCCAAGCGTAGTCTGGTGTAGAGGGGCTGATTATGGCCACACCACGACGAATGGATTCAATTTATAAAGTTCGCTGGATCCGATCTCCAAAATTTATTCTCATAAGTTCTTCTCAGGGGACCGAGGCTGGGATAATATAAGAGAGAGGTGGACTGAGAAGGGGAGAGGGATTCTTAAGATCTAACTGCTGGAGATGATATTGTCAAACTTTACAGGGGGAGGGAAGGAGAGAGGCTCAGGCTACGGTGTGTTGAAACTCGGGTCTATTAGATGGATTTTTTCTCTTAGAGTCTTGACGAATTTTACATATTCCCAATACTCACAGTCCTGGACGATGTGAAGGAGACAATATAAACTTCAAGCCTAACCGGTATGTAGGCCTAAATAAGACTTCGTAGGACACACACACACACACACACACACACACACACACACACACACACATTCCCCGACAGAAATGATACTCACATGGAACCTTAGATTATTACCAAATACATCCTAACATGTTATACAGAACACACACCATTACAGGTAAACACACACACATTCAAGGTCATACTGGATTCAATTATCGGATGAATTTGTGTGTGTGAAGTGTATACAAAAAAAGAATGAAAGGATACAATAGTTAAAAAAAATAGACTACAATATACCAGAGGTGTAAAAAAGTACATAGGTAAAAACTCGAACAAACTCCAAAAGATAAAAGTACAACACACACACACACACACACACACACACACACAGACCCCAAACAAAAATTAATTAACTCAATCACAATTTTTTCCCTCACTGATATCGACCAACTGTATTCACGTCGGAAATCATGCCTATAAAAACTCAATTCGGTGACTGCCGGTGAGAGAAAAATAATTACCTTTATAAATACCGGGCTTTGGTATCTGTGAGAGGTGGTGGGGGGTGGGGAGGGAATTATTGTAGTTATGATAATTAGGTTGGGGTGGGGTTTGTGTGTGTGTGAATGAGTGTGTGTGTGTGTGAATGAGTGAGTGAGTCAGTCAGTGTGTGTGTATGTGTGAATGAGTGAGTGAGTCAGTCAGTGTGTGTGTGTGTGTTACATAATATTATGTGCTGAGCTATGATAGTAGAGGTCAAATGGGAAAAGAAGAGAGAGAGAGAGAGAGAGAGAGAGAGAGAGAGAGAGAGAGAGAGAGAGAGGAAAAGGCTTACGAGGAGGGAAAGGGGAAAAAGCTGAATTGGAGGAGACAGGGGAAATGGTGTGCAAATGGAGAGTGAGAGCCTGAGCCGAGCAGATGTGAAAGGTGGATGGCGAAGAGAAGAGAAGGATAATGGAGTTAAGAGGAACGCACCGGGTAAAGTATAGTAGGATATAGAAGAGGATGAGAAGGACCAGTTAGATGGGTAAGGAATGGAAAGTGTCGGAGGGGTGAAGAGATGGATGTGTGAGTGTGAGTGAGAGAGAGAGTGTGTGTGTGTGAGAGAGAGAGAGATAGATAGATAGAGAGAGAGTGTGTGTGTGTGAAGTTATGGTACTGAGTAAACCAGGGAAATGGAAAGGGTAATTATTAAAAGGGTATTAATAAAAAGTTGTGTGAATGGATACAAAGGAATACAAAGGAAGTACAGGCAACAGGAGGTCCATAGTGACCTTTTACTAGGTTACCTGTTTAACTATGCTAATCTAGACTACGTGTTGGAGGAAAGGATAGCAAAGGACAAGGCTCCTCCCCACCCACCACTCCCACACCTTGCTTGTTATAAAGAACGCACAAGGAAATTTTATAGGCATGTAGGGAAAGTGGTTGAAGTCTGATTCTAACATCTACAGTACTCACTACTATATGAGAAAAAAAAATACAATAAAACATATTAAAACCCATTTTCTTGAAAATATTTATCGAGGCTATTTTTAAATGTTTCTACTGTATTCGCTGCTACTACAGATGCCGGGAGTTTATTCCAATAGTTTACGACTCTGATATTGAAAAAGTTCTTTCGCTGTTCTGTGTTAAAACGTTGTCCTTTTAATTTATAACCGTTATTTCTCGTACCTGACTGGGGACAGAGCTGGAATACATTTTCATAATTAATTTTATTAAAGTTTTTAAGGATTTTAAAAGTTTCGATGAGGTCCACACGTGTTCTACGTTTTTCTAGAGAAAACATTTTGAGCTTTATTAATCTTTCCTCGTATGTCAAATTACGAATCCCAGGAATCATTTTAGTTGCTCTTTTTTGTACGCTTTCCAACCTTTTAGCATCTTTAATATAACAAGGGGACCATAGTTGAACTGAGTATTCTAAGTGTGGTCTAACAAGAGATGTATATATAAGTCTTATTACTCCTGGTGACTTATATTTAAAATTCCGAGCAATAAAGCCTAAAACTACATTTGCTTTTTTACTTGCTGCCAAACACTGCGCACCTGTCTTTAGATCGCTAATAATTATGACACCTAAATCCTTTTCCTCTTTTACTTTTGCAAGATTTCTACCTTGTAATCTATAATTATGTCTCAGGTTGTTATTACCCACATGCATCACCTTACATTTATCCGCATTAAACTTCAACAACCATTTATCGCTCCATTTTGACAGTGTACTTAGGTCGCTCTGAATGGCTTCACAGTCTTCGACGCTTTTTGCAGTACCCCCAATTTTTATATTATCGGCAAATTTGGATATTTTCGAGATAAGTCCGCATTCTAAGTCGTTTATATATATTAATAATAGTGTTGGACCTAACACTGATCCCTGTGGCACCCCACTTAAAACATCCAGCCAGTCTGATGCTTCCCCATTAATTACGACTCGTTGCCGGCGGTTTGATAGCCAATCTCCAATCCATGTGCACAACTGTTCCCCATGCCATGTGCTTTTAACTTTAATAGTAGTCGCTTGTGTGGTACTGTGTCAAATGCTTACTGAAAGTCTAAATATATAATATCAGTTGGCACTTTTTCATCTGCATTACAGCTTATATATAGTTAAAAAACTCGAGTAAATTTGTTAAACAAGATCTGTTGTTACGGAAACCGTGTTGAGAGTCTAGAATTAAGTTCTGCTCATCTAGATGTGATATTGTTTTATCTCTCAAAAGTTTTTCAAATATTTTTATCATAACAGATGTTAAGCTTATTGAGCGGTAGTTTCCGGCGTGACTTTTATTACCTTTCTTAAATATAGGAGTTACATTGGCTTTTTTTCCAAAGGGCTGACACTTTACATTTGCTTAGTGACTTATTAAATATTATTTTTAAAGGTTGTACAACTTCTCTATGACATTCACGTAATAGTCTGGGGGACACTTCGTCACATCCTACACTTTTAAAAGGATCTTGTGTTTTTAGATACTTTAAAGAGTTCCTCGTCTGTAAATTCATTAATTTCTAGTTTATTACCATCTGCTACCTGTGAAAAGTTTGGAGGTTCTGGCAAATTAATTTCATTTTTCTTTGTAAAAACTGAGTTAAAATATTCATTTAGTACGGTTGCAATATCTTTATTCCCATTAACTAAGGCATTGTTTTTGTTTAGTACTGGCCCTATGCTTGCTTTCACGTTTTTATTATTTCTGATGTACTGATAAAATTTCTTGGGATTTGTCTTGGACTCGAGGGCAATACTTTTCTCATAGTTACGCTTGGCATGTCTGATTTGTCTTTCACTCCTACGTTTTGTATCTACATATTTATTATAGTCTATGCGTGAATCGGTACGTATATATACTTTATATGCCTTTCTCTTATTATTAATAGTTCGCTGAATTTCATTTGTCATCCAAACTGATTTGTGGTTGTTAGTTCGTTTCTTTATTCTCGGTACATGTTTCTTTTCAATTGACAGGAGTTTTTCTGTAAATATATTACACATCGTATCGACATCTTCATTATTTAGCAATTCTGTCCAGATTATTTCGTTTAGTTCTTTTCTAATATTGTCAAAGTTTGCTCTTTTATAGTTAGGTACTAACAGATTATTTTCGCAGATTTTAGTGTTACAGTTTATGTTACATCTTATTATTCTGTGATCGCTGTTTGCAAGGGGCTCACCGACTTCGCATGAACTGATTAAATCAAGGTCTGTTGTTAAAACAAGGTCGAGGATATTATTATCTAGGGTGGGGTCTTGTACCAATTGATTTAAATAGAGTTTATGAACGATTTTCAACAGACGTTTTCCTTCGTTGTCGCCTGACTGAAGTTTCCAGTTTATTCTTGGAAGGTTAAAATCCCCGCATATAATGGCATTTTTATTTTCTATTACTGATTTTATCTCTTCGTATAGCAAATTGTAATGTTCTATAGTAGTTTTGGGGGGACGATATACTGTACCGATGATTAAATGTTTTCCATTTACTTTGAGTTTGACGTATATAGAATCATATGCATCGTGTTTGTCTTTATTTCTTTCGATTTTACCCAGGTTATCTCTAATGAATAAAAGAACTCCACCCCCTTTTTTATGTGTCCTACAGTTAGCAAAAACTTGATAACCTGGGATAGCTACTTCTGCCAAATAATGTTTATCGTTAAAATTTAACCATGTTTCAGTTATACTAATTATATCGGGATTTTCGGCATTTACGTATGCAAGCAGTTCGTCTCTTTTTCCAATAATTCTCCTTGCGTTTGTATACATAAGGTTTAATTTGTTACGCCCGTGTCTTATCAGTGGAGCCGAACGCGATGTGTTCAGTGAAAATCCTGCTCGGAGTTGTCCTCTGGATCTGGCACCTTATCCGTTTCTGTTTCTGTCTGCCTATCTGTTTCTACCTGCCTGTCGTTATCTTCCTGTCCATCTCCTTCCTCAGTGTTGGCATTTCTCTCATCGTCTTGAGAGGCTGGGATCTCATCTATACATTCGCCTATCACTCTTCCTAATCTCGCTTTACCAACACTGTTGAGATGTAAGCCATCTCGACTATAAAATGTTCTATCCCTACAAAAGTGGTGCCAGATATCTAAAAACTCTGCATTATTCTGCCTACATAGCGCCTTTAATCTACGATTGACGACCGACATTTTCCTAAAATAGTCAGGGCCAACATCATATCTAGGAATGATGCTACACACTGCTAGTTTCCTTCTCCTGTTGGTGAATTCCCTAATAATTTTCCTATACTTTTCTAATATGGTGTCGGTGTCATCTAGCCGGAGGTTGTTTGTGCCAACTACTGTCACAAACGTTGTATCCTCTGGATGATACAGAGGAGGAGGATAACAGGAGAATAGATAGTGTGAGGCAAAGAGGTGGCACTGAGGAGGGACAGGAACGGATGAAGGTTAGATGTGGCAAATGGGAAGACAGACAAAGAAAGAATAGGGGTGTAAGAATGCCAGGAAAAGTTCAGGAAAGTCCAAGCATGCGGCATAAATTCGACTCAGACCCACCAATGAATCTTAACCCAGTTGATATTTCCATTCAGACCTCATTAGAAACTTCATGGGTCTTTGAAATGGAGTCGGATAATTACAAAAATAGAATGAGTGTTCAAAAACTGTCTGAAATACTTAACATGTTCATTATAGGGGATTTGTTCAGATAATCTACTGACACCCTGTATTGGAAGTGAGAATGAACGCATTTATTTTCTGCTGTGAACTGTATACAGGGGAGAGGTAAGGTATTGAAGGTGTAGGTACTGTATGATTGATATGGGACAAGCGAAGGGTAGAGGTATTTAATTAAGCATTTAGAGGGAATTAGTGAAGTGTATGGGAGGCATGATCAAGGAAGGAAGAAAGGGAAGGCAGGAGGGATAGAGATGGGATACATGGATGATTGAATAAATGAATGAATAAATAAATAAATTATATGATATACACGGTACAGGAGCAGGAGCTGAAGTTGAGAAGGGGAAATGACAGGGGTGAAAAAAGAAAATAATGAACACAGAAAATACAAGACATGACACAATAGTCTTTTCACGATACAAGAAAAAAGTTATATACTACGGTACATCTCGACTTACCCTATACAAAATATAAATAAATAAAATAATAACTTAATATAGTCACTCAGGGTGCAGAAAACTTAACAACTTAAAGCAAGACGTCATTAATTCTTCAGAAGGTCAAGGTTGATGAGATTAACTTAGTCCATTCACCCCCAGGCATTTACTTATATTATATAGGGCTTATATATTTTTTACATTTCGTTTATATATATATATATTTTTTTTTTTCACTCGCGTCTCAAAAGGAAGTAAAGTGGATGGGGCAATTTTGACTCTAAAGGTGGGTGGTGGATAACTAGCTGACTGAATTAGAAGGCTGGTGATGGTGGTGGTGATAGTAATTGTGGTGATTGTGATGATGGTGGTGTTGGTGGTGATGGTGATATTAATTGTGGTGATGGTGATGGTGGTGGTGATGATAAAGGTGTTGGTGATGTCGGGGGTGGTGGATGGTGGTGGTGGTTGTGTAGTAATGTTATTGTGATGTTGTTGTTCGTAATGGTGGTGTTAGGGATGGTGGTGATGGTAATGATGGTGTTAGTGATGGTGATGGTAGTAGAGGTGTATGGAAGGGCTACGGATTCCTCCATAATATCCGGGGAACACACGACCTCAGTGTCACTAATAGAGTTCTGTTTCGTGGCATAATTTGTAGGAACCACTAACCTTCCAATTTACCTTTACCGAGAGGAAAAAAAAAAAAAAAAAATCACCTTACACACTATACTACACAATATTACAAATCAATATAAATAAAGAATATCAACTGTTAGGAAAATATACGTAAAAATATTTTGCTTCATAACAAGAAAAAAACATAAAGAAACTCTATGACTAATTATATTTTGACCCGACCTTGTGTATCTAGAGAGCTGGCAGAGAGTCGGGTTAAATTAGTTTTATCACTGGTAATTTTTTTGGCCAGGCATTACTGTTGTGTTGTTGTTGTTGTTGTTGTTGTTGTTGTTGTTGTTGTTGTCGTAAATATAGTTCCTTGTTCGATTTCTTTTTTTATTTCTCGTGCAGCCACAATCAATATAACCACCAATACTTTCCTTGCATCTTGTAAATAAATCAGTATCATACCAAAATATAATCATACAACACTTTATGTCAACTCAACCCCCTTAATTGCTATTATGAGGTGCTGCAAAATCATACATGTGTTGTTCATTATTGCCAAGAGATATATATTTACTAAGATGGAAGGAAAGTGTTGGTGGATATTTGATTGTGGCTGTACATTACGTTGTGGAGGTGTGACTTATTACAGTCATTTACCCCTTTAGAATCACCTACTTTATCCATTGCTCTCTCTCTCTCTCTCTCTCTCTCTCTCTCTCTCTCTCTCTCTCTCTCATTTTTCACTCCACTTTCCACTAACTCTCGCCTTCTCCCTCTCTCTCCCTCCCTTCCACACTTCCTCCCCCTCTCTCCCTCCCTTCCACGCTTCCTCCCCTCTCTTCATCCTTTCCCTCTCTCCCCCACTTTTCCACACTCTACCCTCTCTCCCTACCCACACTCCCTTCCACACTCCCCTCTGCATAAAACTTTCGAAGGGGAAGTATCACCTAAAACCCACTCCTAATTTTTCAACTATAAATCACTTCCCAGTCCCTCGCATCACCAACAATTTCGATACATTTTTCACACATTTATTTTCTGTTTATAATTTCTCGTTTTTCTTTACTAATTCCCTCCCTATTTTTTTTTTTTTTTTTTTTTTTTTTTGTGTATAATTATCATCAGTTATTTTTTCATGTCAATTTTTCTCCTTATTTTTTGTTGTTATACCAATTTTTTTGTGTCAGCTAAATATACTTGGCTCAACAGATCACGTTCTCATCTCAGCTCATTTGACTTTTGGTACATTAGAAAGCCTTGATTCCTCCAAAGTATACCAGGTAGCAGATGGAGAATAACATAAATAATGGTGGCCTGGTGCTTGAAATAGTTTGGAGGAATCAGTTGCTCCGGATATACCAACATTGTACTAACCCCCTAAAGCCAATAATGGTGTAGGTAATTGGAGGCTACTGATTCCTCCAATTGCGTAAGGATGTGCTAGCGAGAGCGGGGGTCACTTACACAAGGAGTTGTCTTGTTGATGTCGTTTGTTGCGTGGCTGGCTGTTGTCTCTTCGGACTATTTTTAGAATAGGTTATATGATTATTATGGTGTGGAGAGTTAGCAAGCCTTGTTCTTTGCTTAACTAGATTTTATTAATAAACCAAGTAGTAGTATAGATTCACAAAAGGGTTAAGTTAGACTTCGGAGCTAGCTTTAAGGAGAGAGAGATGGCTATGAGATACCCTGTGTAGCGAATGGTTATCTCAAGCAAACTGGCTGTATAGGAAGTACAGTAGGAGCTATCTGTGTAACTTGTGACGTCACTAATTGCTGAGACAGCTTGTTTCCATGCTAGGACGATCTTGTCTCTGACCTGTTACTGTCTAGGTCAGCTAGTTTGAGAGATCATGTGAGGTATATGGTGTATGACTCACTACCCATGTAAGTATTACATATAGGTATTATATGTAGATATTATATGTAGTTTAACCGGTACAAGGAAACCTATTATAGTACCTCGGTAAAAGTTGGTATTTGTTTGAAGGAATCAGTGACCTCATAATTTATTCTCTAGTCAAGCCCAAACTTTTCTTTCTTTCCAAAATTTTTTACAGCTTCGCCAGTCTTCCCTCATCTCACCCTTTCCCTCCTTTTCTCTCCCTCTCTCCTTCCTCCTTTAGTCCCCTCCTTCTTTCTCCCTCTACCTCTTACCCTTCCCCTCCTATCTCTCTCACCCTTCCCCACCTATCCCTCTCCTCTGTCCCCTCATTTCCTCTCCCCCATTCCCTCATTTTCTCTCCCTCTCCCCTCCTTTTCTCTCCCTTTTCCTCCTCTCCCACTCCCCTCATTTTTCTCTCCTTCTCCTTTCCTCCCATCATTGTCTCCTCCCCCCTCTCCCCGTCTCCTATTCCCCCTCATTTCGAAACAAAAGTTAGAGGAGTCACCCACTTTTCGACTCGCTCGCTCGGAGAAAAAGTGCCCGAATATTGAATTTCAATTAAGGAGAGCCGGTCGTCTCCAAGGTAGGGGAAAGGGGGAGAGAAGTTAAAAATATCATATGCTTTTGGTAACACTCTTGGATAATGTTAAGTCCTCCCTGGTCTCTCTTCTACACCTCCTAATGTTTTCCCCTTCCTTCTCCTCCTCTCCAGCTCTTAATGTTTCTTCTCCCTTTGTTCTCCTCTACCTCCTAATGTTTTTATTTTTTAAACCTTTTAATCTTTCTCCCTTCCTTTTTCTTCACTTCCTGATATTATTTTCTTCTCTCTATCTTCTCCACCTCCTTATAGATGATTCTCCCTTCCCTCCTCTCCACCATGCACCTATTGTTTCTTCTCTCCTTCATCTCCTAGTCCCACTGTATCTCCCTTCCTTCTCCACCTGTTATTTTCCCTTCCTTCTTCTCTACCTCCCATTGTTTCTCCCTTCCCCCTCGTCTCCCCATCCCGTGTTCCACCCATTATACCAGTCAGCCCTTCTGTGTGTTACCCCCCCCCTCCCCCATCGTCCTCCCCGTCCAAGGTCACTCACCACAAGCGTACCGGGAAAGGTCACTAGCACCAAGATGAAAGACCGTCTCACTCAACCCCTCGCCCCTTCACACACACACACACCCTGCCATGCCCTTCCCTCACCATCACCTCCTCACCTCCCCCTCACCATCCCCTCCTCACCTCCCCCCACCATCACCTCCTCACCTCCCCCCTCACCATCACCTCCTCACCTCCCCCCTCACCATCCCCTCCTCACCTCCCCCCTCACCATCACCTCCTCACCTCCCCCCTCACCATCCCCTCCTCACCTCCCCCCTCACCATCACCTCCTCACCTCCCCCCTCACCATCACCTCCTCACCTCCCCCCTCACCATCCCCTCCTCACCTCCCCCCTCACCATCCCCTCCTCTCAATGCCCCCCTCGCCATGCTGCCTCCCCCCCCCACCCCCCTTCCTGGCCGATCCGGACAGAGAAGCCCCTCACCCTTACGACAATTTACAGCTTCACACACTTACGCGCTCGTTCAGAGAGAGAGAGAGAGAGAGAGAGAGAGAGAGAGAGAGAGAGAGAGAGAGAGAGACGAGAAGAATAGAACAGTGTGAAGGGATATGGAGGGTAAGTATGGTAGTGTTCAGTGCTTGCTTTCTAACTGGATAGGAGGAGTGCACTTAGAATGTTGGCTTTCCTTTTGTGTTAAGAGGGGCGTCAACCCCCTAACTCCTTCCCTAGAGAACTCTCAGATGAATTATTAAGGTGCATGGGGGAGGGGGGGGGGGGTCAGTGGGAGACGTAGCCACGGTTGGAAGGGAATGTATATTTGTTTGTCTTGAAACAACACTACTATTTCTCCAAAAATATAGTACCAATATTAGCATGGATGTCCAAACACGGCCCAAAATTATGCATGTACGTACACATAGAAGGCCAGGGTCCGAT
>JAWQEG010005111.1:5000-44568 GCA_033782935.1 Petrolisthes cinctipes
CAAAAAATAATATACCCTCCCCTTAAATAGTATACGAATGAAATGTTATACAGTTGAGAATGGTGAGTACAGAAGAGAAACTAACTTTTACCAGCAATATACCTGTAGTGTACTGTATCTCTCTTTACAAACTAGGATGGGTTCACGTTGGCAACAAACTGTATATATTCCACTCTCTCTAGTCATTTGTTTTTTGTGTGTATTGTTTCGTAGATGGAAATAAATGGAGGTGAGCTTCTGTTTTTGTTGTGATGTCAGGGTAGTTAAAAGTGAGTATGTGTGTTGTTGGACAGACAGAGAGAGTGAGTAGAGTGAGAGGGGGTGACAGTGTGTGTGTGTGTGTGTGTGTAGGGGGAAGAGTGACAGACTACGATGATAAAAAAATTGAACAGTGAGAAAGGGAACTAGATTTTCGCTACTATTATTATGACTACTCTCTCTCTCTCTCTCTCTCTCTCTCTCTCTCTCTCTCTCTCTCTCTCTCTCTCTCTCTCTCTGTCTCTGTCTCTGTCTCTGTCTCTGTCTCTGTCTCTGTCTCTGTCTCTGTCTCTGTCTCTGTCTCTGTCTGTCTCTCTCTCTCTCTCTGTCTCTGTCTCTGTCTCTGTCTCTGTCTCTGTCTCTGTCTCTGTCTCTGTCTCTGTCTCTCTCTCTCTCCCTCTCTCTCTCTCTCTCTCTCTCTCTCTCTCTCTCTCTCTCTCTCTCTCTGACTGTCTCTCTCTCTCTCTCTCTCTCTCTCTCTCTCTCTCTCTCTCTCTCTCTAATCCTTCACCGTGCAATCTCATCTTCTATCTCCCTTTAAATCTCTTCTCTCAAGCCTCAAACATTTCCCCAAGAATTTCCGACCCCCCCCTTCCTCTCCCTCCTATTCCTCCTCCCCCCATCCCCCCCCCCCTTTACATTAGCTGCTGCCAAACTATATATAATTATTGTGGGAGGGAGGGACGTGTTTGTTTGCCTCCTGTGCTTTTGAAAACAACATTGGCTTTCCTTGCTGTATTTTCCTTCCCACTGTTGACTGTCACTTGGGTTGAGTTTTGCTGTCTCATGTTTTTATTTTGTGTTTGCGAAAGAGAATGTAGTGCAGAGAGACAGACACACAGACACATACACATAGACAAATACACACCAGCCACACACACAGACAGAGACAGACAGACACACAGCCACACACACAGACACATAGACAGACAGACACAGACAGACAGACAGACAGACAGACAGCCAGCCAGCCAAACACACACACACAGACACAGACACACAGCCAAACACAACACACACACAACACACAGACACACACACACACACACACACACACAGACAAGCCCTGGCGCCTTAAGATTAGTCATTATTTACAGGAAAAGTAAAGACCTCGTCCATTTCATCGGGCCAATTAGTTAATGGGATGGTATATAACATTTCGTTCATTGGAGCACCTAGATTCCTCCAACGTATGTCAGGAAACAGGACCACCAGGTGAACAGTAGTTAGTAATGGTGGTGGCTGGCCTGTTGCTTGGAATAGCTTGTAGGAATAACTTGCTCCAGATTTACCAAGACTACCTACCTAACACAGGCGCCTTCCATCCGACCTTGAGAGGAATTTCACTCATCTCTTTCCCTTTTTTTTTTTTGATAAACTTGTACCGATCTTTACCTTGATTTTGGCGCCCCCTAGGACCTCAGGCAATATCTCTTTCCTCTCTTTCACTTTCTTCTTTTTCCTTCGTGCTAGCTATCCTCACCCACAACTCTCTCTCTCTCTCTCTCTCTCTCTCTCTCTCTCTCTCTCTCGTTTGTAGTATTCATCCTTCCCCCTTTTATTCATTCATTCATGCACTCACTCACTCATTCATTCACTCATTCATTCATTCATTCATTTACTCATTCATTCATTCATTCATTCACTCATTCATTCACTCACTCATTTATTCACTCATTCATTAATTAATTAAACCATTCACTCACTCTCATTCATTCACTCATTCATGCACTCACTCACTCATTCTTCCACTCACTCATTCTTTCATTCCTTCACTATTTTTTTTTAATTACTTCACTTCCACTTTGACTTCCAGGTATGCTTTATTAATTATTTCACTCAGGTTAGGATTACGTAGACACTAATCGTCTCTCATGGGTAAATATTTAGGTCTTAGTTAATTCACTCACTAATGATGATGGGAGCTGAAAATTTTGTTGGTTTGAAAAAGGGGAGTGAGTGGGAGTATGTGGTTTGAAGGTGTGTGTGTGTGTGTGTGTGTGTGTGAAGGTGTGTGTGTGTGTGTGTGTGTGTTTGAAAGTGTGTGTGTGTGTGTTTGAAAGTGTGTGTGTGTGTGTTTAATAAAGTAATGTTAATTTATACTTTGATAGCGATTAGCAATGAACGATTAAGTGTGTGTGTGTGTGTGTGTGTGAGAGAGAGAGAGAAAGAGAGATAGAGAGAAAGAGTGTGTGTGGTCTGTGTGTGAGAGAGAAAGAGAAAAGAGTGTGTGTGTGTGGGAGAGAGCGCGAATTAAAAACAAGTCTTCATTTAAGCTTTTACACCAATGTCAGACCAACCAAGTAACACCGAATAGAAATCATCATAATAATCAAGAGAAACGGAGCCGAGGAAACCAATAATAAATTAAATGTGAATAAATAGGAGGCGACTTAAATGTGCGAGTGGTGAGAATGTTGAATCCTTAAAATTAATACCGGAAGACACATTATGCAGGCATGCGTGACAAACCCATCTTATGCCACTCTTAACTCTGAGATGTCGTGGGGCTTGAAGGGTGTGTGTAAGTTCATGTAAAGGATAGGGATTTAGGGAAAGAGTGACCTAAAAGCCATTCTTATTTTGTTTTCGTCTTTCTCTCTATCTGTCTGTCTATCTATTTAAGTATTTATCTTTGTCTCTCTCTCTCTCTCTCCTCTCTCTCTCTCTCTCTCTCTCTCTCTCTCTCTCTCTCTCTCTCTCTCTCTCTCTCTCTCTCTCTCCTCTCTCTCTCCTCTCTCTCTCCACTCTCTCTCCTCTCTCTCTCTCTCTCTCTCTCTCTCTCTCTCTCTCTCTCTCTCTCTCTCTCTCTCTCTCTCTCTCTCACTCTCACTCTCACTCTCACTCTCACTCTCACTCTCACTCTCACTCTCACTCACACACACACACATTATTTTGACAGCCTTTATATTTACTGTGAGAGGTGGTGTGACAATGAGTTAAAACCCCAGTCTTTGTGAGAAAAAATATTTGAGCTAATGTGTGTCAGGTTGTGTGAATGGTTTGTTTATGAAAATTATGGGTGTGTTGTGTGTGTGTTGGTGTTATGTGTGTAGTATTAGTTTGTGTGTTGGTGTAAGTATATTGTGTGTTGTAGACATGTTGTAGGATTGTGTGTGTGTGTGTGTGTGTGTGTGTGTGTGTGAGTGAGGAAATCTGGTTTTCAAAATTTGTCCTCGTATTTTATTTGTCATTCATCCCCCTTCCATCTTTATCTCTCTCTCCAACACACACACACACACACACACACACACACACACACACACACACACACTACAAAACCCCCCCCCCCCCTCTCTCTCTCTCTCTCTCTCTCTCTCTCTCTCTCTCTCTCCCTCTCTCTCTCTCTCTCTCTCTCTCTCTCTCTCTCTCTCTCTCTCTCACACACACACACACACACACACACACACACACACACACACACTACAAAACACCCCTTTCACACACACACACACACTATTCTTGAACGCCAAACAAGTGACAAATGGTACCACAAGTGACAGCTGTTTCACCACCACTATACCACCTGCTTCCACACATTTTTTTCCCCTCCTCCTCCCTGGTGCCCATTTCGTCTGCCTCAGCTTGCAAGTTTAGGTCTGCTCGGTCGTTAACTTTAATATCCCTTCATAAGTTACCCACGATTTAGACTTTCACGTTTTAATGGTTGTTTCACACTGTATAGTCACTCGGCATTTCTTTTTAATTTTCTCGTCTTGTTTTCCTCCGTTTTCTTTTTCTTTTTCGTCCTTCTACTCCCTCGCGCGCTTGCATAGATACACACACACATGCGCATACACACACACACACTACGCAACAGACACACACATCCAAAACTACGCACACACACACACACAAAAACACAACACAACACAACAAAAACACACTACAACCACCCCCCTCCCCAACACAACACAACGGCCCCCCCCCACCCCCACACACACAGTCGATACCGCAAACCTGATTCTTGCGGGTAAGGAATTTATATGCGTGTGTTTTGCTCAGTGTAAAATAGAGGACAGTATCGATCCAAGTGTGTGCAATATAAATACCAAGGCCCTATATAAGTGGCCTTGATAAATAACACCTGGACACGTATACAGTAACAATTGCATTATTTACAGTACTCTCCATGAAATCCAGTGGGGTATAAAGGTAACGGAGGTGTTTATTATTACACACACACACACACTTCACTACACACTACTCTATATATATACATGCACACACACACACACTTCACTACACACACACTACTCTATATATGTACACACACACACACACTACTCTATATATACACACACACACTACTCTATATATATACACACACACTTCACTACACACTATTCTTTATATATATATACACACACACTACACTACACTACACACACACATACACACACACACACACACACACACACACACACACTACTTTATATATGTACACACAGACACCCTACTCTATATAAATACACACACACTACTCTATATATATACACACACACACACACACAAACACACACACACAGCCTGCCGAGCCCACCAATAAAGTCTGGTTGTCTCATTCCGTAGACTATCCAACTCAAACTAAACTTTTCCACTCTCAGGGTCCAGATATAAACGGGATAATTGGTCTTCATATGGTAAGCTTAATTAAATGGGTTTGAATCCTTATGAAGAGGTTTTGTATTAGTGTTTATATACGTCTGTTTCTGATCTTCTATCTCTCTGTCTATTAATTAAGCTATTCGTCTATTTACCTATTCTCTATTCTACCTATTCGTTTATCTACCTATCTATCTACCTACCCATCTATCTACCTATTCATCTATCTATCTACCCTACCTACCCGTTTATCTACCTATCCATCTATCTATCCACCCGTCTATCTACCCATCTGTCTATTTCTACGTTAATCTGTCTATCTATCTTTACGTATAAACATATGATATTTTAGGGGTAGTAATATAACTTTGGGTACATTAAAGAGCCTTGAATCCTCCAAACTGTGGCAGGAAACAGAATCAGATTAACCCAAATTATAGTTGAGACCTGTTGCTTGGAATTGTGTTTAGAGAGATAAGTTACTCCAGATTTACCAACACTGTACTTCTACTTAAGGTGCAATTCTTTTTTGGTACATTGGAGTGCCTTGATTCCTCCAAAGTATGCTAGGAAACAGGACAGAATAGCAAAAATAATGGTGTTCTGTTGCTTGGGAATAGTTTGGAGGATTCAGTTGCTCTAGATTTACCAACATTGTACTTCCTTGAGGGACCCTGTGATGTAGTCAGAAAATTGATGCTAAATGAGTTCTCCAAATATTGCCACAAAACACTACCTATATGGAAGGAGCTTGTTTTGTGGCATAGTCAGGAGGAATCAGAAACCACCATTATTATTCTCGTACACGATCACTAGGGTCCTTAAAAACTTTGTGTGTGAGTGACATGGAGTTAATGGTAGATGGTGGTGAGGAGTGAATGGCTCTAATGGTCTAGGGTTTTTATCAAGGGGTTTTGGAAATAGTCGTCTTCTGTTCCTAGTTAGTTAGTGAGTGAGAGAGTGAGTGAGTGGTGGGGTGTGGATGAAAGAGTGTATGGGTGTGTGAGTGTGAGAGTGAGGGGGTGAGTGAGTGAGTGGGTACAGGGCTGGATGAAAGAGTGAATGTGTGTGTGAGTGAGTGTGTATGAGTGTGTGAGTGAGTGAGTGGGTGGGGGTGTGGATGAAAGAGTGAATGGGTGTGTGAGTGTGTATGAGTGTGTGAGTGAGTGGGTGTTGGATGAATGAGTGAGCGAATGTATGAGTGTGTGAGTGAGTGGGGAGTGGATGAATGAGTGAGTGAGTGAATGAGTGAGTAAATCAGTGAGTGTGTGAGTGAGAGGGAGAAACACTGACAGTAGAGTGACGTTGGGTACACACACACACACACACACACACACACACACACACACACATACAGTAGGGGGGAAGCTGTATGGGTGTTTTATGTTTTGGCTATCTATATATGGCCTTCCCCCGTGCTGTAGTTAGTGTTTATTTCTGGCAATAGATGGCACCGTCATGTTCCTTTCCCAGCACCACACACATAGAATATAAAAGTTGCTCTTGCCTCACACACACACACACACACTGAAACAATATTGATATTATTATTATTATTATTGTTATTATTATTATTATTGTTATTATTATTATTATTATTATTATTATTATTATTATTATTATTATTATTAAGAAAAAAAGATTATTATTATTATTATTATTATTATTATTATTATTATTATTACTATTATTATTTTTATTATTATTATTATTATTATTATTATTATTATTGTTATTATTATTATTATTATTATCATAAGAAGAAGAAGAAGAACAAAAAGAAGATTAAAGTTCTTATTATTATTATTATTATTATTATTAAGAAGAGCAAAAAGAAAATTACAGTTATTATTATTATTATTATTAATTATTATTCTACTAGGAAGATTGTCAATACTGAAAATACAACGAGCAAATCCATACAGTAATTCCCTTCACCTGTGGTACTTACTTGTTATAGAAGGAATATCACAAACCATTACACAACCCTCTGTAATGATAAGAAATGTGTGTGTAATTGTCTCTATCTCTTCTGTGTAATGATAGGAGTGTCCTGTAATGTCTCTCTCTCTCTTCTCTGTAATGATAGGAGTGTGTGTAATGTCTCTCTCTTTTCTCTGTAATCTCTCTCTCTCTCTCTGTAATGATATGAGTGTGTGTAATGTCTCTCTCTTCTCTGTAATGTCTCTCTCTCTTCTCTGTAATGATATGAGTGTCTGTAATGTCTCTCTCTTGTCTGTAATGTCTCTCTCTTCTCTGTAATGATAGGAGTGTCTGTAAGTCTCTCTCTTCTCTGTAATGTCTCTCTCTCTTCTCTGTTATGATATGAGTGTCTGTGATGCCTCTCTCTCTCTTCTTTCACAGACCAGGCGACCACGGTGAAGGCCCAAATGTTTATTAATTCCTTTGGATCACTCAACGCTGCTAACATGGTCAGTTCTAGGATGTGATAATTTTATGTATATATATATAATTTTTTTTTTACAGAGGTTAACAGATGAATAGATAAATTTTAATAGACTGTTAAGTAGATATGTAGATTAATAGTAGATTAATAAGTAGATATGTAGATTAATAATGGATGAACATAGATAGATACATAAAAAAATACATAGACAATTAAAAACAGATAAACAAAAATGGATTAACAGATATTGATAAACGGATGAATTTGATACATAACGATAAATAAATATTAATAGATAAACAGTAAAATAGATAAACAGAAATAAACAGATAGATAGATAGATAAATAGATAAAAAGGTAAACAGAAATAGGAGGAAGGTGAATGTGTCCCAGATGAGGTTGAGATGCTGTGAATAATAATATTAAACCTGTGTGTCATAAGCTAATTAAATCTCTCTCTCTCTCTCTCTCTCTCTCTCTCTCTCTCTCTCTCTCTCGTAAAGATAAAATAAAATATGAAACCAGTGTGACATAAGGTAATTAACTCTCTCATCTCTCTCTCTCTCTCATCTCTCTCTCTCTCTCTCTCTCTCTCATAATTATAAAATATGAAACCAGTGTAACATAAGATAATTAACTCTCTCTCTCTCTCTCTCTCTCTCTCTCTCTCTCTCTCTCTCTCTCTCTCACACACACAATATGTCAGTCCCTATCACTATCAACATACATACAAACACCTTATCAAACTGACAGCCTCTGATTGAAGTGAATGAACCCTAAAACGAGTCATTAATGTGGCTGTTTATTCTCGTCTGACGTAGAGGGATAATATTATACTGAGTTAAAATAAATAAACCCACAAGTATTTTCATAGACAGGGATTAGCCTAAATGAGTGTTGTTGTTGTTGTTGTTGAAGGATTAGACTGTGTGTTGTGTCGTGTTATAGGATTACAGTATTAATGTGTTGTGTTGAAGGATTAGACTAAGTGTTGTGTTGTGATACAGGATTACAGGATTAAGGTGTTGTGTTACAGGATTACAATATTGACGTGTTGTGTTGTGTTATAGGATTACAATATTAACGTGTTGTGTTGTGTTACAGAATTACAGTATTAACGTGTTTTTGTTTTACAGGATTACAGTACAGTATTAACGTGTGTTGTGTTACAGAATTACAGTACGGTATTAACGTGTTTTATTTTACAGGATTACAATATTAACGTGTTGTGTTTTGTTGTGTTACAGGATTACAGTACGGTATTAACGCGTTTTATTTTACAGGATTACAGTATTGACGTATTTTGTATTACAGGATTACAGTATTGATGTGTTCCTGAGACAGTCTTGGGTTGACCCCCGCCTCCGTTATAACCTCACCAGACCTCACTTCACCATCACTGACCCCAGGGTGAGTATAGGCCTCACTATTATTATTATTATTATTATTATTATTTTTTTTTTATATATATATTTTTTTTTCATTTTTATTTGTATTATTATTATTATTTTTTTCATTATAACAGATTTTTTTTCATATTTTCTATATATATTTTTTCTTTTTCCTCCTTCTCCTCCACTTCCATCTCCTTTTCCTTCTCCTCCTCCTATTCATTTTCCTCTTCCTCCTTATTCTCCTTTTCCTCTTCCTCCTCCTCCTATTCATTTTCTTCCTTCACCTCGTCTGTCTTCCTGCCTTCCCTCCGTCCTTCCTCTGCCTTATAATCTTGGCCAGAGGAGGACATGAAATATAGTCACTTACTTTCTCAGTTTCTCTACCAACTCCTCCCTCTCTTTCCTCTCTTCCTTCCTCCCTCCCTTTCCTCTTTTCTTCCCTCCCTCCCTCTCTTCTTCTCTCGCTCCCTCCCTCAGTTCTTTCCTTCCTGCCTCCCTCCCTCTCTTCTTCCCTCCCTTTCCATCCTTCCTTCCTTCCTCCCTCCCGTCATCAACTCCTAACACCCTCCTTCCTTTCTCCCTCCCTCTCTTCCAACTCCCTCCCTCCTCCCTCTCTTCCAACTCCTTCCCTCCTCCTTCCTTTCTCCCTCCCTCTCTTCCAACTCCTTCCCTCCTCCTTCCTTTCTCCTTCCCTCCTCCTTCCTTTCTCCCTCCCTCCCTCCCTTCTTCCCTCTCTCCCTTAATTCCTTCCTTCCTTTCTCCTTCCCTCTTTTCCTTCCTTCCTCCCTTCTCCCCTCCCACACTCCTTTCCAACCTTACACCTTTCAATCCTTCCTTCCTTCCTTCCATCCTTCCTAGGCCATATTTCACGATAATTTCACTGTATATGGCTTTAGTTCTTCGTTTTTGGTTTTAGTTTGTAAGCTTTAGTTTCCTTACATGTAGTTTACGATTATTATTATTATTATTATTATTATTATTATTATTATTATTATTATTATTATTACTATTACTATTACTATTACTATAACTATTATTATTATTATTATTATTATTATTATTATTATTATTATTATTACTATTACTATTACTATTACTATTACTACTATATTTACTACTACTACAGCTAACATTGTCACCACAGTTATTATTATATATTTTTTTGTATATGTAAACAGATTCGTAAGAAGATTTGGAAGCCAGACACTTACTTCAACAACGTGAAAGATGCCAAGGTACACCAAGTAACAATGCCTAATATACTGATCAGAGTACACAAGACTGGTGAGGTCCTCTATAGTATGAGGTATGTACTTGCATATTATTCGTATTAATTAGTATATATGTACACACACGTAAATACATACACACACACATAAATACATACACACACACATAAATACATTCATACACACACACACACACACACATAAATACATTCATACACACACACACACACACACACACACACGTAAATATATTCATACACGTGTATTATAGACGTACATACTCACACTTCATATAAATGGACACACACACACACACACACACACACACACACACACACACACACACACACACACGAATATAGACACGCACACATATGCATACACATTTATTTACACACACACACACACACACACACACACACACACACACACACACACACACACACACACACACACACACACACACACACACACACACACACACACACACACGCTTTTCACGTTGCATTGTTTACAGATGAGTTAAATAAGAGTTTTATGTAATTTTTTTTATTTTCGTTTACTCTAAGATATATACTTATTATTGCTAATGTATTATTTTGTAGAGGTTGGCTATACAAAATACTGTCATACTTTCTCCTTTTGTATACTTTTATTGATGAAGTTCTGATTATTATTTTTGTTGTTATTATAGTTAGATTTGAAATGCAATATCTTACTCTTAATTAAATGTCTAATAATAATAATAATAATAATAATGTCAGGTTCCCCTAAAATATACAATTAATTAATGGAAGTTTCTGAACCAATCACATTAAACTGCATATAAATGATAATAAAAATAAGTGAATAAATGAATATATATATAACTAGAAAAACGTCGCGCGTATTATCATTATTATTATTATTATTATTATTATCATTATTATTATTATTATTATTATTATTATTATTATTATTTTTATTTTTATTTCTTTATCTTTTTTTAATCTGGTTGGATATTTTCTTCACGTTGTTTCTTCTTCTCTTTTTTTTACTATAGAATCTGAAGCCTAAATAATGTGTGTAAATTTTCTGTAGTGGTGTGTGTCAGTCAGTTAGTTATTCTATTTGTTTAGATGTGACGTGTTCCCTCCTCAGCCCACTCTCCTCTCACCCCTCTCACTCCCTCTCACTCCCCCCTCACTCCCCCCCCCCTCCTTTTTTCTCTGCCCCCCCCCCTCCTTTTTTCTCTGCCCCCCCCCCTCCTTTTTTCTCTGCCCCCCCCTCCTCCTTTCCCCTCTCCCCCCCTCTCACTCTCCCCCCCCTCCTTTCCCCTCTCACCCCTCTCACTCCCCCCTCCCCTGTGCCCCCCCCTCCTCCTTTCCCTTTTGCCCACCTCCCTCCTCCTTTCCCCTCTCACTCCCCCCCCCTCTCACTCCCCCCCCCTCTCACTCCCCCCACTCTCATCCCCCCTCTTCTTCCCCCCCCCCCTCCTCCTTTCTCCTTTGTATAACTTAACTTAGCACTTCTTACGGGACCTTCCTGTCTTTATACGTAACATTTATATACTTAATGGAACCAAACACACTCCATTTTATTCCAAGAAAAAGTAAAAAAAAAAAAATGCCTTTAAAATTACTCCTTTATCCAGCAATTATACCTTCAGTTTATTTCGTTTGTGTGTGTTTGTTTTTTTGTTTGTGTGTGTTTGTTTGTTTGTTTGTGTGTGTGTGTGTTTGTGTTTGTGTGGGTGTTTTTGTTTGTGTGTGTTTGTGTGGGTGTTTTTGTTTGTGTGTGTTTGTGTGTATTTGTGTTTGTTTGTTTGTGGTTGTGTTTGTGTTTGTGTGTGTGTTTTTTTTTTATGTTTGTTTGACCCAATATAGATTTAGTTTCCCAACACACTGATGAAAAACTACACACACATACGCACACACACACACACATACATACATGAATACAGACACGCACACATATGCATACATAAAGACACATGAATACACACACACACACATTTATTTACACACACACACACACACTCACATTTATTTACATACACACACACACACATGAAAATAGACACACACACACATACATGAATATATACACACACACACACACATGAATACACACACACACACACATACACACACTCACACACTTACAATTATACACACACACACACACACACACACACACACACACACACACACTCACACACTTACAATTATACACACACACACACACATGAATACACACACTCACATTTATTTACACACACACACACACACACACCAATGCACATTAATCTGACCATTTTCCCTTTACCCATGCAGTGTGATTTTAATAAACTGACAGGACCCTAATTACTAATATATTGGATCACATTAATTACTAATATTAAAAAGGAGAAATAGTATGAAATGACTGAGATGGAAGAATATGATACAATAATAATAGATGAATAATAGGAAATGGAAAATGAATAAAAAGAAATGAATAACAATAAATTAATAAAAGGAAATGTAAAATGGGATATGAATGAAAAGAAATTAAAAATAGGAATTGAATGAAAGAAAATGAAAAAAAAATAGGATATGAATGAAGGGTAATGAATAATTAGATGTGGCATGGAAGAATAAGATGAAAAAAAAAAAAAAAAAAAATAACAAATGAATGAGATGAAATGAAAGGGTATAATTCGTGAAAAAATTGTATGTGTGTATGGAAGAGAGACCTATACAACTAATGAATGAATTAAGTAGTCATTCATTTGTTGGTTGGTGAATTGGAAGGACTCTGCTGATTCCTCCAAACTGTGCCACGAAACAGATCCCTTATTCGTATAATTATATCATTGAGGATTTCTGTATTATTTTATGGTTTGGAGGAGTTCGTAGTTTTCCAATTTACCCAATGATGAATCTCCCCTTTATTGGTAAAAAGTGGGGGATTTGAGGTAGAGAAAATGGGATATGAGAGGGATAGAAAACGAGGTGTGTGTATGAAAAGAGAGAGAGAGAGAGAGAGAGAGAGAGAGAGAGAGAGAGAATATAAATGTGTGTGTGAGAGAGAGAATATACAGTAAAATGAGAGAGAGAGAGAGAGAGAGAGAGAGAGAGAGAGAGAGAGAGAGAGAGAGAGAGAGAGAGAGAGAGAGAGAATAAATGTGTTTGTGTGTATATTCATGTGTTTTTATGTATGCATGTTTGTGTTTGTCTATATTCATGTGTGTGTGTGTGTGTGTGTGTGAGATGCGCAGTAACACATGCGTGGTGCCACCCCCACCTTAATGCATTGCAGAATCACCCTGAAGCTCGCGTGCAACATGCAACTACAAAACTTTCCCTTTGACGCCCAGGAGTGTTTTACCAGCCTAGCCTCTTGTAAGTATCCTATCCTATCCTATACATCCTACCCCTATTCTATGCATCCTACTCCTATCCTATGTATCCTACCCCTATCCTATCCTACTCCTATCCCTATCCTCTGTATCTTTTATCCTATCCTTCTTTTATCCTAGCCTATCCTATGCATCCTTTTATAAAACCTATCCCTCCTTTCTATTCTTTTTCCTATCCTTCACCCCTTCCCATCCTTCCTACCCTAGCCATCCTAATTCCTCTCTGCTGTCCTTCCTATCCTTTCTTATTCCCATTTGCTGTCCTTCCTATCCTTTCCAATTCCTCTCTGCTGTCCTTCCTATCCTTTCCAATTCCTCTCTGCTGTCCTTCCTATCCATCCTAATTTCTATCTGCTGTCCTTCCTATCCTTTCCAATTCCTCTCTGCTGTCCTTCCTATCGCACCAACTTGTTCTGTGTTGATATGCCGTTTTTTGTACCTCCCAGCAGTGTTTGTAAGTAAGTATCCCTTTATATCAACAAACCTCATCCATTTTCTTTGTCTGTTGCTTGGCCTTGACCATTTTCTTTGGCTGCATTTTACAGCATCAACTAATAAATTTCCTTCTCTTTGACTCGTTGACTTGGTTCTATGTTACCGTTTTATGTATATACTTATTTGATCGTTTAGCTATTCCTATCGTCTGTGACTGCTATAAAAAATGTCTTGAGTTTGCTAGTAGGTGAATGCGTAAACTAATTTTGTTATCTTACAGACCATCTTATTCACAAATATAGAAGTATTGTTATTGTGTGGTTGTCAGTTTTTTGTTTATTTGTATTTACCAGCACACAATTAATGTTTCTGGTGTAGATTATAATTATTAATAGAGTTATTATTGACAACAAAACGGCTCGCTCGACGATTTGATTTAATTAATTAAGTGGGTATATAACACATTGTTTTGGGTGGTAAATCTGGAGCAAATGATTCCTCCAAACTATTCTAAACAACAGGATACCATTGTTTTTCTTCGTGTGGATCTGTTTCCTGGCATACTTTGGAGGAATCAAGGCACTCCAGTCTATTAATTAAATTTATACTATCCCCTTAAAAAAATATATATATTCCACTTCAACACTTGTTAGGTTGGGTTGGGTTTGATGAGGTCAGGTCAGGTCAGGTCAGGTTAGGTTTGGTTTAATTCGTAATGCATTTTATTTATGTGATTTATCAACGAGCGAGCTGTCATGTTCTCTATATTAACCTTATAATGAATGAATTTAAATACTTCTTGAATATTTTAATTAATTGCACCGTTGTTCGAATGTTTTTCCGTCTATAGAACTGAATTGCACATATATGTATACTGTACTTCTCTGGTGTAGTGTATTATTTATTTATTTATTTATTTATTTGTTTGTTTATTTGTTCATTGCATATTGTTCTCTTTACATGAGCATTGTCCTTGTTCTTCTGTTCTCTGTCTTTGTGGTGTTATTTCGTGTTATTTTCCCACAGTCGATTCACATCTTTGTCAATGAAGGAAAGGCATTATTGACGGGCATTTATCGTTATGACTATCAAGTATATGTCTAAAGTATTAAGGGACAAATGTGATGTAGTCAGAAAATTGGATATAAACAAGTCCTTTAAATATTGCCACGAAACAAATACCACCAATATGGAAGGAGCTTGTTTCGTGGCATGCATGGTCAGCTAGGAGGAATCAGAAGAAGCCTCCAATTTTCACATACGATCACAGGGGGTCCTTAATTAACAAAAGTCATTAGTGCATCGAGTCGACACCTGAAAGTCAGGAAAATATAATACACCTCAGAAAAAAAAAAAAAAAAAAAAAAAAAAAATCGTGTCGCCAAATAGTTTCAATAGATCAAGAGTATGTATGAATGTTATTGCATGTTGGTCTTGTAGTTTCTGGCCTCACACACACATGCGCACACACACATACAGAGCGACGTTAACCCTGAGCTGCAGTATGGACTTCGAGTTCTACCCCTTCGACGCCCAGTCCTGTAACGCCAACATCAGCTCTTGTGAGTAGACTAACTAATGATGATGCTGTTGTACCCGGCTTGACTCATACCATCATAACACTGTCTGGGCCTTTGGGAGAGACACAGACACAGACAGAGACAGAGACAGAGAGAGATAAAGAGATACACACAGAGAGAGAGAGAGAGAGAGAGAGAGAGAGAGAGAGAGAGAGAGAGATACAGAGAGAGAGAGAACCATAACACTGTGCTTTTGGGAGAGGCAGAGACAGAGACAATGACAATGGCAGAGACAGAGACAGAGACAATGACAGAGAGAGACAGAGACAGAGACAACCATAACACTGTGCCTTTGGGAGAGACACAGACACAGACACAGACAGAGACAATGACAGTGAGAGAGAGAGAGAGGGAAAAGAGAAGGGGTCTAGAGGCAGTGTGTGTCAGGGTGTATAGACCTACCGGGAGAAAGGTACTGGATTCTTGTTTAATATCTTTCATTTCCTTCTTTTTTTCTCTTTCTTTTTTGGTGTCGTAATGATTATAACGTACAAAAAAAAAATGACAATAAAAATACCACTAACACATGCATGGAAACAGTACCTACTTAGTGAAATAAAAGAGAATGAGACGACAGATATAAAGCATAAAAATGATTGAAACTTTTCCCTTGCTCTGTTGTGTGATGATTCAGGACTTTATCTTATCTTAGCCTTGTATTATTTTCATTGGTTATATTGTTTGTTTTGGTACAGTACATTTGGGAATAATTTTGTCTGCCTATACTTTTGCCTATTTTTTTTTTTTTTTTTTATTTCATATTTTGTATCTGCTCACTATTGTTCGTTTTTGCTTATGCTGTATCTCATGTATTTTTGCTTATGCTGTATCTAAATTTGTTTGTTTGCCTCCCTCTTTTGTATTTGTGTATTTATGTTTTTGCTTATCTATACATTACTAATATTTTCCTAATCTTTGAAGCCTGTAATGATTCTGTATTATTTGTACTTTCATAAATATCACCTTGCCTTAATATTACTGTTTATATTTGACCAACTGCCTACCCTCCATATCTATAATACATTTTTTTTTTAACATGACCAACATTTTGCCAGCTCCACCAATGAATATCTTGGCTTTATTTTTTGGTAAATATAATACAAACAGAGACAAATTACACTCAATATTATTTTACACTGCTTGGTGTTTATTTGCAACTTGTAAACCTTGGAATGTCTACGTAAAACTATGCCCAGAAACACACCACCTCAGTGATACAAACGAGGATTTTATTTCATGGCCTAGAGAGAGTTGAGTCAGTGTGTGTGTCCCATTAAACTCACAGAACCCTTCAAGGCACTAATATTAATTAAGGGAATAATATACTTTTGGTACATTAGAGCGCCTTGATTCCTCCAAAGTATGCCAGGAAACGAGACAAGATGAACAAAGTGAATGGTGTCCTGTTGCTTGGAAATGTTGGAATGAATTTGTTGCTCCAGGTTTGTAAGCACCTGTATATGGTACCACCTTAAGGGCGAAGTTTTGTAACAAGTTGGTAAATCTGGAGTAGCTGAATCCACCAAACTATTCCAAGCAACAGAAGAACACCATTATTTTTTTTTGCTCTTCTGGTCCTATTTCCTAGCATACCTTTTTAGGAGGAATCAAAGCACTCCAATGTACATACCAGAAAAGAATAATTCACCATAACCTCGTAGACCAGACTGTATTATTATTATTATATGATGTGTTTGTCACCCTACAGACGCCTACACTGATGATGTGATTCAGTACGAGTGGGTAGATAGGAACCCCATCGATGCTGAGAGGGACCTGGAGATTGCACAGTTTGACCTCATTGGCAAAGACTGCACCAGCTACACACAGTACTTCACAACAGGTCTGAACTATACACACACACACACACACACACACACACACACACACACAGACCAGAACTATGCATGGAAAACTACACACACACACACTCAGACACACACACACACACACACAGACCAGAACTATGCATGAAAAACTAAACTAAGAAAATGTTGGAAGAGTTGAGGTGGAATTATTGTTCTTGAGAAATACTGTACCATATTTTCCTCTGCATGATACCATTAAATACAAAGGCACAGAGATGATGATAATAATAAACAAGGTCATTTTTTTATTTCACTTTCCATCTGTAGGTATTCAGTGGCTTAAGTAAGGGGACCATGTGATGTAGTCAGAAAATTGGAGATAAACGAGTCCTTTAAATATTGCCACGAAACTCCACCTATACGGAAGAAGCTTGTTTCGTGGCATAATCAGGAGGAATCAGAAGTCTCCAATTCTTGTACACTTTCACAGGGTCCTTAAGGGGAGATAATCTTGTTGGTGAATTGGAAGGTCTCTCTGATTCCTACAAGCTATGCCACGAAACAGATCCCCTAATTAGAACCACTGATGGCATCTGTTTCCTTGCATAGTTTGGAGGAATCAAAGACCTTCCAATTCACCAACAAGAAAATCTCCCCTTAATAATCCTCTCCTGCATAATGTGTTCCTGTGGCTTATAATTATACATGTACAACAACAACAACAACAACAACAACAACAACAACAACAACAACTATATTATACAGCCCTTCTAGTTTGCCCACAACAGAACACCTCAAAAACCTATAATAACCTTTCCACTAATATTTACAACAACAGAACAACTCTATAACATATAACCCTTCCACTAATATTTAGAACAACAACAAACAACAACTCTTTTTTTTCAGGAAACTTCAGTGGTTTGTCAGTGTTATTTTTCCTTCCACTAATATTTACAACAACAACAAACAACTCTTTTTTTTTTTTACAGGAAACTTCAGTGGTTTGTCGGTGTTCTTCTTCCTGCGTCGTCAGAACGGGTACCACGTGTTGCAGACTTACGTACCCACCATCCTGATTGTTGTCATCTCGTGGGTGTCCTTCTGGCTGGACCCTAATGCTGTGCCTGGCCGGGTGTCTCTTGGGGTCACCACACTGCTTACCCTCACTACACTGGCCTCGGGTATTCGCTCTCAACTACCACCTGTCTCCTATGTCAAGGTAATAATAATGATAATAATAATAATAATAATAATAATAATAATAATAATAATAATAATAATAATAATAATAATAATATGAGTTCCCACCCGTCTCCTATGTCAAGGTAATAATAATAATAATAATAATAATAATAATAATAATAATAATAATAATATGAGTTCTGAAGTGTATTATTCAGTAGTTAAGGTATTGTAGGTTAAAGATGTATACTGTACTATACTATAAAATATACAATATCCTGTACACATAATGTAAGTAATGTATTGCACTATGTATAATAATTCATGAAGTTTACAGTATACGTAGACATACATATAGATAGCTTCCCTCTGTTGGTTAGCATTGAAACTGTGATATAATTATGTAGGTTAAACAGCATCTTCTATATAATTTACTGTAAGCAGCTATTCACTCTTCAAAACAATAACATCATCATATGAGAACATGAAAACATTAGACAGCAATTTGTTTTAGTTACTCATATGTGTATTGAAACTTATGACCACTACTGTACAACCATTTGCTCCCCCGCCACTACTACCACTACCACAACCACCCTTACCACTACCACTACCACAACCACCCTTACCACTACCACTACCACTACTTCTACCACCACCCCTACCAAAACTACCACCACCACCACCACTACCACTACCACTACAACTACCATTACCACTACCACTACCACTTTCACTACAGGCCATCGACGTGTGGATTGGTGTGTGTATGATCATGGTATTTGGGGCCCTGCTGGAGTTTACCTTCGTCAACTGGCTGGCTAACAAGAAGATTATGAAGAACCGTATGCCTTTCCACATCCCCCGCTGCGTGAGTATTGAGACGATACAGTCACTCTACTGTATGTATCTTATCTCTATTTCCCTGCCTTGCGATGAGGAGGATAGGGGTATGTTTAGAGGAGGGTGTGGTGCTGATAGGTGTGTGTGTGTGTAGAGGGTGTGGGGTTGATTGAGGTATGTGTAGAGGGTGTGGGGATGATAGGGGTTTGTTTAGAGGGTGTGTGGAGGGCAGGTGTGTGTGTGTGTGTAGAGGGTGTGTGGATGATAGGGGTATGTGTAGAGGGTGTGGGGATGATAGGAGTATGTGTAGAGGGTGTGTGGATGATAGGAGTATGTGTAGAGGGTGTGTTGGTGTTTTAGAAGGAAGATAATGGGTATATTCGGTATGGGAAGGGTGTTATGTGTATATTCAATACCATGATTACCCCGACAATGTCCTTAAGGTGGTAATTATTTTTTGATATATTGGAGTGCCATGATTCCTCCAAAGTATGCCAGGAAACAGACACAGATGAGCAAAAATAATGGGGTTCTGTTGTTTGAAATAGTTTGGAGGATTCAGTTGCTCCAGATTTACCAACGCAAAATTTCCCCCTTAACGTGTAATAATTTTCCTAACATGAAATTCTGAGCAAATGTTAAGAGGAATTTTGGACTCGACTGGGTGTTAAATTTTTTTCTCTGATATCACAAGGATTTAGTTTTAATTTTTCTTTGTTTAGAGTTGTCCTTTTGGGTGTAAACATAGGGAACATAATTTGCATACATGATATTGTGAGGATTCGAGTTTGAACAATCCCTGACAAAATTTAATGCCCCATTCACTTCTTCCCAAGCACAATTTTTTTTTTTTTTTTTTTTTTTTTTTTTTTTGCTAGAGGTGTTTCATGTAATTATTTTATTATTGTCTGGCTTAATTTGGGGTAATTTATATGTACTGTTAAATGGAGTAAATGCTATATTATTATTATTTTGCTAATATTATACATGTATAGTATGATAGATTATGTAATTCTATATGTATTGCAGGATAATTTATGTATTAATTCACTATAGTTTATACATTTTCTACATGTTTGTGCTGCTGTTTGATTTATGTATTTATGTTGCCTCGTTATTACAGATAAATGTATAATTTTATGCTTTGCAGGTAATACATGTTTCCTGTTGGTGTTTTCCATACATATACTTTGTACATATTCAGTTGACCTTTGATATATATCTCTAATTAATACTGTTACTTGTATTCAACACTTTATTTTAATAGTCTCTAATTGAAGACCAGGATTGTGTTATTCATTACTCACCACTTCATTTTAATAATCTCTCATTGAAGAGTAGATTGTGTTATTCATTACCCACCACTTCATTTTAATACTCCCTCATTGAAGAGTAGATTGTGTTATTCATTACCCAACACTTCATTTTAATAGTCCCTCATTAAAGACCAGGTTTCTGTTATTTATTACCCAACACTTCATTTTAATAATCCCTCATTGAAGCCCACAAATCATTACAGGTGTTAGCTAGTGAACATTTGTGTACTACAGGTGTGTGTATGTGTGTGTCTGTGTGTGTGTGTGTGTCTGTGTGTTTGTGTACTCTGTCCTGTATTGTGCATGTGTTAGAGAAAGTGCTTTTGTGTAGGTGTTAAGTACATGTGGATTTATATACAACACACCAACAACATTTGCTTTAATTGTACTGTATTGTGTATTCAGTGTGTGTTCACATTTACTATACATTATTGCGAATCCAAAATATTTAGATCTAAGAAGAATGAACCTGGTTGGACGTAGTAAAATTCTGTCTCTAAATAGATGAAGTTTAAGGAAAAGATACAGAGTCATTCAGAATTATAAACAAAAGTAGGTGATTGAAAGTTTCATAATAATAATAATAGAAAGGACAGATGTGCACCATACAAAGTTTCATAATAATACAGCATAATAATTGTGTAGTGTAGCAAAAATATATTAAGTTTTTATTTTCGAGGTATCCAGGTAATCCCAAGAAATTTTGCTAGGTGAAGGAAAACGTGAGAAGTGTCTGTATGTAATATGTGTGTCTGTATTTATGGTACACCCTGTATTGATCATTGGGTTGGGATTGTTTATGTTAAGTTTATTCTTTGCCTAACCACTGTGTGTTTATTTATATTTATTTTTCTTTCTCCCTCACTCTCCTTTTTTCTTTACTCTCTTCCTTCTCCTTCTTGCTCCCACACTTTTACCCACTACTCCTCCTCCTCCTCCATCTTCTTTTTTCTCCTCCTCCTCCTCCTACTCCTTTTCCTTTTCCACTACCACCTACACCACATACTCTTCCATTTCCTACTCCTCCATCTACTCCCACTCCTTCACCACCCACTAATCTTCCACAACCTACCACTCTTCCTACACCTGCTACTCCACCCACTCCCTCTCCTACACCACCCACTCCCACTCCTACTCCACCCACTAATCTTCCACAACCTACCACTCCTCCTACTCCACCCACCCACCAATCTTCCACAACCTACCACTCCTCCTACTCCCACTCCTTCACCACCCACTAATCTTCAACAACCTACCACTCCTCCTACACCTCCTACTCCACCCACTCCTACTCTTCGCCATCATCGCTGTGGATTGATCGGCCTACCGGTACACTACATCTTTCATCCCTCAACCAACCAACCAACCAACAATCGTCCTTCCAGCTCTCGGGCACAGACGCACACGAGGTGGGGTTCAACACAACCAAGACCACCACCACCCCAGTTGTTGGTGGTGGTATTGGTAGTGAGAATGGTAGTGTGGGTGGTGATGGTGTTAGTGAGGCTGGGTGTGATGAGAGTGCTAAGATAACGCCATCGTCTTCCTTCAAACAAGTATCCTGACATTAACTAATTCATTAACCTAACTAACTTACTTATTTACTTACTTATTTTTTTTCTGTTCTTTAATTAATTCATTCACTGTTATGCCCGTTATTTATCTATTTATTTATTTATTTATGCATTCACTTAAGGGGATAGTATATTTTTGGTACACTCGCAATCCAAAATATGTATCCAGGCTTGTTTCGAATTGCCTGATCGAGTATTAAGCGAGATCAAGCAAATATGAAACCGGATAAGCGTTGTAATTGGTTCACTAGTATGTCAAATGATTCGAAACTTCAACAAGACCTGGATATAAGTATTGGATTGCGAGTGTACATTGGAGTGCCTTGATTCCTCCAAAGTATGCCGGGAAACAAACAGGACCAGTTCAACGAATATAATGGTGACCAGTTAGTTGCTTTTGGAATATTTTGGAGGTATCGTTTTGCTCCAAATGTACCAACAATATAATTATATACTACCCACTTATATTTTCTTCATCACACTTCTGTATAGGATGAACTTTCTTCACTTTTTTTGATATTTACTCTATGCACTTGCTTTTATATAATTGTTTTTAATTGTCTATAAGAATTTCATTTTTGTTTTTTGTATACAGTATTTTTATATTACTGTCTTCTAAATTGATCTTCATAGGAGTGAGTGCATAATTATTGTTCTCTCGTTGTTCATGGTTATAATCACCTTTTGTTGTGATTAAGAAAAAATTGATCTGGCATGGCCTTGGAGAATTAAAGGAAAAACAACACCATTTTCATAATTTGATATGGCATGTTTACACCCCAGCATCCCTCAGAAGACTATCCAAACATACAGTATCCCATATATAGTCGTGGTCAAATATAATCATCCATATAGGAGTAACTCACGTAAACTTTTGACTGCTTCCCTCTGTTGTTCCTTAGCTGATAAACTTTCCAATACATAGATAGATTAAGTACCATCTTTTAATTTAATACAAGCAGCTACCTACACACTACATAAAACAATAACATCATAATATGAACGTGAAAACATTAGATAGTAAATTGTTTGAGATACCCATATGTGGATGATTATTATTGACCACGACTGTATATACACATTATACCTTCATTAACATACCACATACCAGTTCTTTTCATAAGTAATACATATATTGACCGAGTAATTCTTAATAATTCTTCCTAATGGGTGTACAGTGAATTATTAATATTAAGATTTCACTAAACATACTGTACCCATTTTACATTTTATAATCGGTAAATATATCGTATAAGCAAAAAAAAAAAAAAAAAAAAAAAAAATTAACACATTGCTTTTCTGTTTCTTGGCTAGGTTTAAAACATATGATATCGAATAAACACATTGCTTGTTTGTTTCCTTGCTTGGTGTGGCATGTATGGATGTTTGCTGGTGTTTGCTGCTTGTTTCCTTGGGTTGATGGCCAATTGTTGCTTGTCGTGGAGAAATAGTTGCTTCAAATTGTTCAACACTCTAATTATTTAACCTTAAGAATAATGTAATACAACAGAGACTGAAATACTAAAAACACAAAACAACAACTGAGTCTTCCTGTGTTATTAGTACATGTAATTAATTAATAAAAACACTGCATATTATAATAATGTAATATAATAGAGTTGTGTAATTATTTATATGGTAATTTGCTATGGATTTTTTTTTTTTTTTGCTGGGTTGAAATGTATTGATTGCATGGTGATATTGATTTTATATTGTGGTTTGATTGACTTACTTTGCAGGTAGGTAGGTAGGTAGGAAGGAGGATTTTTTTTTTTTTGTGATGTACAGTTGTGAGCAATAATTCTTTACTGGTTATATAATTATGAGCCCTCAGATAGTGTAGGAAAAAAAATATGAGTCTACTTCTTCCTCCTAAGAGTGCCACGAAACATACTCCTTCTATTTGAGTATTTTTTTCGTGGCAATGTTTAGCGGACTTCAATAACCTCAAATTTTCCCACTATATCCTAGGGGTCTTTAATTAAATGTGTATCAAACTCAACTATCACGTCAGAAGCAAGTGTAAAGGTTTTAATATTATTCTTGAGATACATGCCAAGGGTTCCAAATATCACTGCATGGGTTATTTAAGGACCTTGTGATCGTGTATGAGAATTGGTGGCTTCTGATTCCTCCTGACAATGCCACGAAACAAGCTCCTTCTATATATGTAGATGGTGTTTCGTGGCAATATTTGAAGGACTCGTTTACCTCCAATATTCTGACTACATCATAGGGTTCCTGAAAGAATTATTGTTCACATCTATAGATTTTTAAAAGGAAAATAAACTCCAGAAATATATTGTTTAAAAACTTCATGAAGACAAAAACCTTGATATAGAATTTGATTGTTATATAATTCACTTCAATTAAATGTTTTGTGATGCAATACAGATCATGATTGATATATGCTGTAATATAAATTGACCTAAAAATGAACAAGGTCTAATAATGAAGTGAGTCTATTAACAAACATAATAATATATGATAAAAAGTATATATGGTACCTTTTATTATATTCTCTGTTTGTTATACTGTACAATATTTGGCTCACGTATTGACCTGTTTTGACCCACAATTTGACCTATTTTTACCCACAATTTGACATATTTTGACCCACAATTTGACCTATTTTGACCCACAATTTGACCTATTTTGACCCACAATTTGACATATTTTGACCCATGTTGACCCACTTTCTGACCCATTTCGTCGCGGCCCTCTCTACCGACCACCACAGGAGGATGCTTACGGTCAGCCCATCCCACCACCCATCACTTACCTCTTCCACGCCCGCTGTATCGATCGCCTGTGTCGTGCCCTCTTCCCTGGGTTCTTCCTGGTCTTCAACATTGTGTACTGGCCTTACTACCTACACAAGCAGACCCATGCACACAACTTCGACGATAGTGGCCTGTCTATCCCCACATGCTAAATATATATATCCATCATCTTATCTTTCTTATTTCGTATGCAAGAATATCCGTGGTGGTGTTGATGATGGTGTGGTGCCTCTATGATGACTCCATTGACTAACAAACAACAACAACAGAGCCATTGTTTCGGTACCAACACCCATCGTTAATACCATCAGCAGTGATCTTGTATACGACTTTATGTATTGTATGTCTTTTAACCAAGGTCCCTGTGATTGTGATCATATGAGACTTGTTGGCTTCTGGTTCCTCCTGACTATGCCACGAAACAAGCTCCTTCAATGTAGGTGTGTGTGTGTGTTTCGTGGCAATGTTTGAAGGACTCTCTAACCTCCAATTTTCTGACTACATCATGGAGTTCCTTAATGAAATCTGAATCATCCAAAATATAAAAAGTCCAGGTTACTGAGATTTCATATGGGGTCCCTCCTTCCTAAATGTTTTAAAGTTGGTAATACTGTAACATTTATTCCTCCAAAATATGTCAGGAAACAGGACCAGATTAGCGAAAATAATGGTGTCCTGTTGTTTGGAATAATTTGGAGGAATCAGTTGCTCTAGATTTACCAACATTAATGACCACTTTAATTAAGCATTGGTTTGAGGTTCCCCATTTTCAGCTTCTTTAAAATAATGAAAATAAATAAAGGGCTATAAAGAAATCATCATGGTTCTTGAATGAGTAAATGAAAATGAATCATACTTGTTCATAACACATTTACAGTAATGAGTTAATATATATAAAACTGAATCATATTTGTTCAATACACATGCTATAATTTACAGTAGTGTGTTAATAATTATATATAAAACTGTAACTGGGCAATGATTCCACATGATGTTATAAGGCAGCCCAAGCTTGGTCCACTACGTACCATACACTCGCAATCCAAAATATGTATCCAGGCTTGATTCAAATTTGCTGATCGAGTATTTTAAGCTAGCAAAAATAAAACAGGATAAGCGTTGTAATTGGTTCACGAGTATGTCAAATGATTCGAAACTTCAAACAAGACCTGGATACAAATTTTGGAATGGGAGTGTATGTACAATTGCCAGCACTTATAACTGGTACACGAAAAGAGGATTAACAGCTCTGAATGTACCAGTTATAAGTGCCGGCAACTGTACTTATGTCCCCTCAATGGATAAACCGGGACAACAACAATATTCTTTTTTTCTATTTCTGGTCTTCTTTCATACCAATACAATACATTAGATAATACAGTAGAAAAAGCTTGATGAAGTGCTAATGATGAAATGTTTGTACTAACCACATTGTTTTTTTATTCGATGGGATCAGTTGGGCCAGACCCCTTCACAACACACACACACACACAATACACATACACACACACACAACACACACACACACTCACACACACAAAACATACACACACACACTCACACACACAAAACATACACACACACACTCACACACACAAAACATACACACACACACACACAACACACAACACGCACACACACACAACACACAACACTTCTCGTCACACTGGACACTACTTAAGGGACCCTGTGATCGTGTATGAGACCTGATGGCTTCCGATTCCTCCTGACTATACCACGAAACAAGCTCCTTTTTTAATGTAGGTGTGTGTGTGTTTCATGGCAATGATTGAAGGACTCGCTAACCTCCAATTTTTTTACTACATCACGGGGGATCCTTAAGGGGAGATTTGTTGTTTTGGTGGTGAATTGGAAGGTGTCTGAATCCTCCAAACTATGCCACGAAACAGATCCCCTATTGGTACCACTGAGGGCGTCTGTTTTCTGGTATAGCTAGTTAGTTGGAATCAGTAGCCATCCAATTAACAAATAAGAGAATCTCCCCTTAATTAAGTGTCTGATGTCATCCCAAGCCACAACCTCACAAATAGAATATAAACATTAATAATTATCTTGCAAAGAGTGTGAAGGAAAAATGTACAAGAGTTAATAATAATTGCTTAAAGGGAGATTCTCTGGTTGGTAAATTTGCAGTTCTCTGATTCCTCCAAACTGTGCCAGAAAATAGACGACCTTAATGTTACTTAATAGGGGATCTGCTGTTTCGTGGCATACTTTGGAGGAATCACAGACCTTCCAATTCACCAACAAGAAAATCTCCCTTTAAGTTTCCAGGCACAGGGTTGATGTGTGTGTGTGTGTGTGTGTGTGTAAGTGTGTGTGTTATAACCGTCCTATTTGTGTATTGGTTATGATGGTCAATTATCACACTCGACTGCTTCACATGTGACGTGTAGGATAGAGTGTACAGTAGCTCCCAAAACTATAGTTAAAAAAGTGGGTTAGAAGGATGGCGGAATGAACAGAATGAAACCTTGTCCCCTCCCACCTGTCGTCTCTGTGGAGTCACATACATCGTCCATTGTGTCAGAATGTATAGCACTTTATTTTAAGGATAGTTTTGGGAGCTACTTAACAGTCACCAGCACTAATAAGTATTCAGCTGTGCCTCGAATTCCTAGAGACAGTACATAAATGCGACTATTCAAAGCTTCAATTAAAACTGTATTCTTATTAGTGCTCGTGACTGTATCTCAATAATTCTGTCCCCCCGTTGATAAATATTTGTATAAATTTGTATTAAAATCTTGTGATGTTTAGTCAGTTGCCTGTGTTAGTGTGAGTTTATTCAGGTTTTCAAGGATGAAGTGTGAACCGGATATTTTTACACCTCTGCCTGGATTATAATCGTCAGTGTAGAAGCTCTTAATTAAGGGACCCTGTGATCGTGTATGAGACCTGGTGGTGGCTTCTGATTCCTCCTGACCATGCCACGAAACAAGCTCCGTTAATTAATGTAGGTGTGTGTGTTTCGTGGCAATGTTTGAAGGACTCTCTAACCTCCAATTTTCTGACTACATCACAGGGATCTCCTTAATCCTGCTGAGCCACAATGGGTGTACAGTTGTGTATGCCTAGACACAAGTACAGTATTAAAGGTGACTATAACAATGAGTGTCACTGATCTCTTTCACCACTTTGCCCTCCAATGAATTACAGGGATGTCTTCAGTAACATAGTAATTTTTTAGTTTTGTTTTGTCTGTTGGTAAAATGTTCACAGCCAATAATGTAAGAGTATAATGGGTGTCAGTTGTTGGCTGATGCTCACTGACAACATCTGCTACATAAATTTCTGTGCATATAATTCTATAGTCAGTGTGGAAAGGCAGACTATAGTGAGGTGATGATGAACAGTGAGTGAGGAAGTGTTTTGTTACACTGGTAGTGGTGGTGGTGTGAGGGGTCGTAATTGGTGGGGAAATTCTCTTATTGTTGATGGAGTGAAGGTTCATAATTGATAGGGAAGTTCTGATATGCCCTTAGTTTTGGTGAGAAAGTGTTTATTATTGTTGGGGAAGTTCTGTTATGGCCTTAAATTGCTACAGGTGGAGTGAGTGAGTACATCATTATTTATTATTGTTGGGAAAGTTCTGTTATGGCCTTAAATTGGTGGGTGCAGGTGGAGTGAGTGAGTGAGTGAGTATATCATTGTTGGGAAGGTGTTGTTATACCATTAGTGTTGGTGAGAGTATTTATTATTGTTGGGAAAGATCTGTTATAGACTGGAATTGGTGGGGTGAGTTTTTCTATTTTGCTTGCTTAGAGATCAACTCCCACTGAACTGCTTATTGAACTAAAGAATAAAAACCACACCAGCCAGGCCCTCAGGACATTACATACCTGAAGCCATCATCATTCTGTACTGAACACTCACAATCCAAAATATGTATCCAGGCTCCGCTTCGAATAGCCTGATCGAGCATTGTGCGAGCTCAATCAAATAAGAAACAGGATATAATAAGTATTGTAATTGGTTCACTAGTATGTCATATGATTCGAAACTTCAACAAGGCCTGGATACAAATTTTGGATTGCGAGTGTACATGACGGTACATTGAACTCTTCCCGATCTCTTTGTAATTAACTCTATAATATAAACACTTACTTCGTTACATGTGTATTTTATTTCCACCTTACCTTACCTCTCAACCAGACTATACTGTACTGAGGGTTGTCTGCTCTTCACTCTTATTCACATTATATTTGGGGGTGTTTCTCTCGGCCTCTTTAGTATTGTCATTAGGTGGAGAAGTTCCCGGCAGGCTTCACTCTATCTATAGGGTAGTGCCTCTGTTTAATTGACAGGATTTATAGTCCGTCTATAAACGTATTTTAATTATTCTTTCCTGGCACAGAGACACAAACACACACAAACGTAGATAGAGAGAAAAAGCAAGTGAGTATGATAACATTCATGTCCAACGGTCAAGTAGTTACCGTGTTCCAATAATTGAGCAGTTCGTCTGTTTGTGTGTGGTCAGGGGGGTGGGGGGTGATGGGATCGAGTGTCTAAAGCTGTTCGGAAAGGGGGGGGGGGAAGGACGGATGGTGGAGGGAGGGTGTGAGTGAGTGAGGAGAGGTGTAGTAAGCGGTAGTGACGTCTCATCTGCCTCATTCAACAACCAGCCAGCGAAGAAGTCACAAGTTTTTCTCTTCCTTCCTTGAAATATAATCGTGTCTATGATCGTTGTGAGTGTTGTGCTGCGTCGGTAATGGTTTGTGAAAAATATAATTAAGGCGTTTATTTATACATTTGATGAAGATACGGTCATTTTTACAATTATATTTTGCAGTTCTGTGATAATTTTTTGTATTATTAATGGCGAGTCGTAGGATTTGTTTTGTTTTTCTTAAGAATTTTTTGTTGGTTTCACGAGGAGTTAACGAGTAAACTTAAAATTTCACGTTGTTTTTCCAGACTTGTATACTTCTAAGTTCTGCCAAGGGTGAAGGCGATGGTACTGGTGTTAGATGTGCAAGACCAATTTATAGAAAATTTCTTCCGTATCGTTACTTCTGGACATCTATTATCCAATGGCAGGTGAGTTCCATATTGACTTATAAATGTATTTAATGTGTTTTCTCTTTGACCCAGTGATAAGTGCATCATTTTAATGTTATACCTTCAGACCTTGTATACAAAAAAATATCTTTCACATGCCTTAATGTGAGCTCTTTTTCGACCCAGTGGATATTGTGTGAATGGTTTTCTTTTAGATATCATGAGTTTTGATACGTTCCCTTAAATTATGGTTTCGGATTAGTCATAAGATTCGAAGCACATCTTGGACCTTGCAACAAGACCAATGCAAAACCATCTGATTTTTTTTTTTCTTTTTGGAAAGAATGAAAAAATGTCCCGGACAATAGAAGAGCAAGAAAACCAGTGAAGAGGTTCCTCCCAGGCTACAACCCAAATCTACATCTACGCCATCCCAAACCTCGCACGAAACACTTGCCTTCACAGTTCGGACAACACAACGACCTTATGAGTCGAGTACAAATATTGCTCGAGTATAGGACTGAATATATTTTGCTTTATATACATACTAATGAACTTCTCTTTGCTGGTGTGGTTGGCCAGTACTGTTGGGTTAGTTATGGGTGTTATTTAGCCTGCCTGCCCTGGATCTCCTCTACAGTAGTTTTAAGAATGTAATGTGACGTACAATTTTTGTTATTTCCAATTATTGTTTTCGATACAGTTGTTGGATCATGCAGTGAGGCGTCATGCTCCGGTAACTGGATCTTTGTAGAGTAATCAGCTGGTGTTGTTGTTACAGATATAATGCTGCCCAGACCAACCACTCCAGGGGCACGCCAAGATGAAGTGGATGACTAAGGAGGCGCTGACGGATAGAGGCCAGTAGAAGATGAAAACTTTGAATACAGTAAAGGTGGTAAGAAACTTAAACTTGGTTACAATTAATTAACTTGGTTTCTAATTATAGGACCACAAGACAAGATGGATTAACTGCCATAATAGTTTTTTGTTTAAACGTTTGTGCATACAAAACTTGAAAGCGTTTAGTAAATGATCCTGATTAGTGAAGGTATTAAGGCTGCACGTGTCAACCATCAGCCATGACCTTGTAGTGACCAACATAGCACAGCATAGATTTTCTGACAACATAGTATAGCACAGCATAGATTTTCTAGAAAGACTGTACTCGAACTAGGCTTAGGTTTGATATTGAAAATCTCAAACTTACCTTTAAAAAATCACTCCAGATCCAGGATGCAGATGAAGAAACCACGTGAGAGGAGGATCCCTTACTGAAGTGGAAGTCTGCTTAGTTCTCCAAAGATGACGGGGACCAGCAGTGATGTACTGTTCCTTCGTCTCGCAGTTCACCACTTGTTGCATGTGACGCTAACACACACTAAGGTAGAGTGAGTGACTTCAATTTCATGCTAGAAATAGTAATGTATATTGAATCCGTTTCTGAACTATTGATAATTTGAAAACTGAGAAATTAATTATGGTATTGGTGTTGTGATGCAGTAGGTAAGGTGAAGGTTTATATTTATATTTTATTAACAGATGGAGACCTTGTTTGTGTAATGAGGGAGGCGATTAAGGAGGACAGCAAGCACAGAGACGAAAGGAATACTTTTTATTCACATGAGGTGGATTGTCAACAATGGATCACATCATTTCTGCATACAGGCTACTTAAGTATCTTGTGTCAACATTAAACTACAATTGACAAGTGTCGGGTGTCCAGTTACTGCACATAAACAATGGAATAATTATTTGGGTAAAGTTATCGTTCCAGTAAAATATACAAAAGTAATGGAAATTGAAATTTAATAATAGTAAAGGTTTCAAAAAAGTAAGAGTATTGGTTCCAGTAAAGATAAAAAAGAACTCCAAATCCTTTAGAGTTAAAATATGGTAACAGAAATGAACTGGACAATTGATATGTGATGTTTTCAGTTGTAGGCTACAATAATTGCCCTCCACTCAATTATGTACTTATGAAAGTAATTTTGATAAGGTAAAACATGGGAGGGTTTAATGAGAAGTGAAAGGTGAATGAGGATAAAGGTAATGTAGGAATGATTAAAAATGTAAGTTGCATATAAATTACAATATAATAGTTATATACTAAGTTTGTTCATTGCAGATGCAGAAAGTGGTGTAATGCGCCAGTACACACTCCCTGTCTTAGTGGCTTGGGTGGTCCAGCAATGTGCGGACACGTGTACTGGTGCGGGGCTCCACTCTACTCAACATTGTACCATACATACCCTTATACACACACCAACCCAGCAACCAGTACGGAGGGTGGTGAGCCTTACAGTGTGTAGGCATAAGTGTGTATATATGTGTGTGTGGTGCAGTCGTTGTTTAGATGTGACCCCCTTCCCTCTTGGTGCTGGGGACCAAGGGGGGAAGTATTACACTCAGCAGTTACCTGAAGGAACCCCGTTGGGCCCCCCAGTAAGGGGGGCCCGGGGGTTTCCTGAGGGGGACTTGCTTGAGTGATCTCCAATGTTGTATTGAAGTAGCATATCGTTACTTTGATATGCCCGAATACCAATTCCCATTATTTTAGTTTTTTTTTTTTATAAATTTGTTTGTGCGAAATGAGGACTGGTTGTTTTCCGGAGACTCTTCGAAGTATCCAATAAATGTTAACATTAAAAACAAAATATTTTGTTTCATCCTAAACTTGAACACTTGGGCCAAAAAACTAAACTAGCAGATTAAAATAAAGAAATAAATATTTTTTTAAATTGCAATAATGACTATTGCAATTGGTGGAGGGAATAAATATAAAATGGTTTGGTGTCATAGGTTACTCAAATTATTACAAATAAATGCATGATGACGTAGCCCAGGGTTCTATAAAAAAATATAAAAGATGTTTTAGTCCGGGCCACAGGAGATGAATTCGAGATTTAATGAGGGAAACAAAACGCCTGAGATCCGTACGGACTATGCTAACGTCCAGATCAACAGTTGACCCGGCCAATATATCAACCTGTTCATTGCCATGATAAACTGACCCACCCAAATGATAGATGGAAGGAGGGAGCTGAGCCAAAATGTTTAGGATGGTTCGATTCTCTTGATGGTGATCAACTGGAGGGCCCCTGTTTCCTTCAAATTATGCCATGAAACAGATCCCCTATTTGTAGCACTGAACTCTTGTTTCATGGCATAATTTTACGTATTCAGTAACAACAACTTCACCAACAAGAGATTCTCCCCTTTAGTATTTTGTTAACTGCAATAAAAAGATAAAACTGTTAAGCCTTGCCCAGGTTATTTAATATTTTGAGGAACTTGAAACAATACATACACCACTGTTATTCATTACCATATAGAGATTAAGTGATTTACTGGGTGGGCCTGTGTTAAAATTATAGTAGTAAATTTAATCATCTTACACAAGTTCAATGACAATTTTGACTGGATAGGATGGAAAGATGTGGTAACATTATATTCTTGGTGGGCAAAATGGGAGTGAATGACTCCACTGATTCTAAACAAGAGAAACTTAACACACACACATGTACTCAGCAATGCCCCCCACCATACATATATATATATATACCCTGCCTGGCCTCACTCAACCCAACCCTATCCTATACCCTGCCTGGCCTAACCTTACACAACCCTACCCTATACCCTGCCTGGCCTCACTCAACCCAACACAACCCTACCTTATACCCTGCCTGGCCTCACTCAACCTTACACTACCCCATCCCGCCTAGCTCCGCCCCGCCCCAGACTGGCCTGTGGGGTGGGGCTGGGGTGAGTGTGGATGGGTCGGGTCAGGCAGTGGCAGTGAGTCAGTGTGTGGAGGAGGGCGGTCGCGTCAACACAGACCACCTCAACCTCGCGTCTCCTTTTGCTCGCGCCTCACGTCACCTCGCGGCCTACACCATCACAACCACCACTACAATTATTCTCTCGTTATTGGCCGCGTCCACTCGCGTCCTAACACTACCAGTACTTAATAATTTTTACTTCCTCCAGAATTGTTTATTATTACTATTGTTTTTCCTCTAATTGTATGGACGCTGAAGAAATCGAAAAGTTTGGGAAGTTACCACCCGCGCGACTCGGTACCATCTAAACAAAAATATATATATATGTAAATACAAATAGAAAGGAAATACCGTAGCGCATCAATGTGATAAGCTTAACACAAGAGGCAGATGCTTATGGTTATAAGAGTAACAAAGGAATGAAAACAAATGAGAGATAATAAGTTGTTTTTGATGATGTGGAAGATAAGTTATGTTTTGTTATTCATATCCATTGTATACCCCGTCTCTAAAAAAGGATTAATTAAGAACTCAAGTGTTACACCTAAATCTCTGGTACAAGTGAACCAAAACTATATAAAACGCCACTTTAAATAAACAGAAACAGGTATAACTAATTATCCACCTTGTAAAATGATAAAGGGATTAAATTTCATAGATTACTTCCTAATGGCAAACTCTGGATACTCGAGTACAACTATAAAACACACGAAGGAATTACTATTATATATATTTTCTCTCTTGTCGCACCGACGCTCAGGTTAAAACTACACGATGATTTACTGGAGAAACTCATTTTACCAAAGATATAAATAAAGAACAGACGAATGAGTAAACAAATACATAACGTTATCATCAACACCGTACGTCTTTCGCCACACGTATGAATGAAACCAGATTCTGTAGATGGAGTGACGGAACGAATGACTCGGTACGGTACTAATCGGTCTCTTACAGGATTTACAATGTTGGACGACTAATGTAAACACACACACACATAGCCAACGAGGAGGAGGAGAGAGAAGACGAGACATGAGAATACAACAGTCACTCTACTTGTAAGGGAGTATGATACACCTTTGGTACATTGGAACGACTTGATTCCTCCCAAACTATGCCAGGAAACGGATCGAAATTAGCAGAAATATACCCCGCCATCGTCAACACTACGGATATTCTTACCATCGGGCCTCAGAGACAACAAATAACTACATATAACAGGCAACACATTCGTCTATTACTCAGCTGAGGAAAAGGAAAAAAAATATTAAATTCCTTCGAGCAACACGACTCTCTTCATTATAATCAATTTAATTCAAGATCAGTCAGCCACCTCTTCTTGTCCATCTTTACGACTCATCATTCTATTTAATTTAAGAATCCTGTGATCGTGTATGGGCATTGGAGGCTTCTGATTCCTCCTGTCTATGCCACGAAACAAGCTCCTTCCCAATAGGTGGTGTTTCGTGGCAATATTTGAAGGACTCGTTTTACCTCCAACTTTCTGACTTTTATAATCACAGGGTTCCTTAAATAATGTTCTCCAAAGCGATAAACAATTAAGTGGTGTGTATCTGACATTTGTGAACTACAGCCGAAGGAGTGACATTGTGTTCTAGTGACGGCCGCTGATGAAACAAGTAACATCTCTGTCTGTTCGTCTTTCTCTTTCTTTGTCTGTCTGTCTGTCTGTTTGTATGTCATTCTCTTTACTTGTCTGTCTGCTTCTTTTTTTCTCTGTCTCTTATTCTCTTTATTTGTCTATTGCCTGTCAGTCTCTTCCTTTCTTTTTGTCTCTCTCTCTCTCTCTCTCTCTCTCTCTCTCTCTCTCTCTCTCTCTCTCTCTCTCTCTCTCTCTCTCTCTCTCTCTCTCTCTCTCTCTCTCTCTCTCTCAAAATGGACAATACCCACGTCGAAGTAACAAAACTATCATCAAATGACACGGTGAAGTAAACAAGTTGGTTCACTACTCATCGGGGAAGGAAGGAAGAAAGTGAGTGAGGTTAGGTTAGGTTAGGTTAGGTTAGGTTAGGTTAGGTGAGGTTAGGTTAGGTTGGGTTGGGTTGGGTTAGGTTAGGTTGGGTTAAGTTAAGTTAAGTTAGGTTAGGTTAAGTTATTGGTCACTGAAGCATCATGGTTCCAGACACGAGAGTTGAAAAGGGTAGGGGTAATTTCAAACTCCATTAATTAAGGGACGCTGTGATGTAGTGGAGGCTTCTGATTCTTACTGACTATGCCACAAAACACAGCTCCTTCCATATAGTTGGTGTTTCGTGGCAATATTTGAAGGACTCCAAATTTACCTCCAATTTTCTGACTACATCACAGGGTCCCTTAATTAAATAGCACCAAGCTCTTTTCTAAATACCAGAGACAGTACAGTAGGCAATTTTCCACGACAGTCAACTAACAGTACACACACACACGTACCTACACACACACACATTTCCAAACTCAATTTATACCACTGTACTGTACCGTCACGAGGGTAGAATCAGTGAATAAAATCTACGGGTTGAGAAAGATATTATCAGTTTGTTACCAAGACACTGTTGATGAAAGTTAATAATAAGAAACAAAATAAAGTGAGGAACAATAAAACTAATAATAATAATAATAATAATAATAATTAAAAAAACCCAGATATGAATGAATATATAAATAACTATATTAAATATCAATAAATGTAGTATTAATTATATTTTATTAATAATTAAAACATTTACACCATTTTACTGCTACACACACACACACACACAAAACAAAAAACAGTTTATTCTCGACTCGGCGTAGGTCAGGTCAGGTCAGGTCAAGTCAGGGCGTGGCGTGGAAGGCTTTCATGGTCATCAATAACCATCCCATGTAGTAAATTTAACCTGTGTTCCTGAGACGGATTGCATTTATATATTTTTCCCTTCCTTCATCTTTTTAATTTAATTTTCTGGTTTATTCGTCTATGCTTCGTAGATCAGAACAGGAGAGACAAAAGATTATAATTATATCAACGTGTAGGCTACAACGAGGTTTGGTTTGGTTAGGTTGGGTTGGGTTAGATTAGGTTGGTTTAGGTTAGGTTAGATTAGGTTGGGTTGGGTTAGGTAAGGATAGGTTAAGTTGGGTTAGGTTAGGTTAGGATAGGATGGGTTAGATTAGACTGGGTTAGGTTAGGTTAGGTTGAGTTAGGTTTGGTTGGGTTAGATTAGGTTGAGTTTGGTTAGGATAGATTAGGATGAGTTAGGTTAGGTTACAACGGGGTTAAGAGACAGACAGACAGACGGACAGACAGACAGACATTAATTAAAGGGAGAATATTAATTAAGGGAACTTTGAGTACCTAAATCAACGTCACACACAGCAACAGGAGGAGGAGGAGGAGGAAGAGAGATATCAGAGGCCATTCATTCACTACTACACTATATTCAAAGATCATAAACTATACCTGAAAATGGAGATGGATGAAGAGAAGAAAGAGGAGAGGAATAGGAGGAGGTGGAAGAGAAGGAGGAGGAGGTGGAAGAGGAGAAGGGAAGTGGAAGAGGAGGAGGTGGAAGAGGAATAGGAGGAGAGGGAGATGATTATTTTGACAGCTTAAAGGACCATGTGATGTAGTCAGAAAATTGGAGATAAACGAGTCCTTCAAATATTGCCACGAAACACCAACAACTATATGGAAGAAGCTTGTTTTGTGGCATAGTGAGGAGGAATCAGAAGTGCCCAATCCTTGTACACGTATAGGAATCCCTGTGACCAACAACACAACCAGTTCGTCGTTATCAATGTGAGGAATTATCTACACTTGTCACTCGCTAACATGATTGACTGGCTGACTGCCTGACTGTACGACTGGCTGATTGAATGAATGACTGGCTGGCTGACTGGTTGACTGACTCACTCACTCACTGACTGACTGAATGAATGCATGAATGAATGGCTCCCTGGTTGACTGACTGACTCACTGACTGACTGACTGACTCACTCACTCACTTACTCACTAACTAACTGACTGACTAACTCACTCACTCACTCACTGACTGACTAACTAACTCACTAACCAACTAACTGAATGACTGACTAACTGACTGACTGACTCACTCACTAACTGAATACTTAAATGACTCACTAACTCACTAACTAACTGACTGATGCCGCCAATAAAGAACGAACGAACGAACGAACGAACAAGCCGGCGTGAGATGCACTATATCAAAAGAACCATTAACTAACTAACTAACTACACCACCACTACTACCACTACCACCATTTTCAGAGACCATTAACTCCACCTGCCAATAAACACACGGAGAGGAACTAGAAAAAAAATCCAACCTTGTCAATATGTCTCTCGGTTCGCCAGGAATGGGGTCGATGACGTAAAAAAAAAAAAAAAAAAAAAATACACACACACACACACACACACACACACACACACACACACAACACACACACACACACACACACAACACACACACACACACACACACACACACACACACACACACACACACACACACACACACACACAGGCACACAATAAATAATAATGTTAATAACAATTGTGAAAATGAACAGCGTGTGTGTAAGAAAAAAAAAAAAAAAAAATATATATATATACTGGGTATCTATATCAATAATAAATCTAGCTTGGTTAGTGGGAGAGAAGAGAGAGACAGACACGTGTTGTTGACAATAGACAGAATAGAAACCAAATAATATAAAGTAAATAGACCTTGTATTAAAATTTTATGAGTTGCATTTATCTACTGTAATTTTCTGAGTGTCATTTGTCTGTGTATAATTATAATGGAGAGAACAACCGGATTGAAAATATATATATAAAATAATAGTAATTGGTATAGGCTATCTCGCTAATGGTAAACGAACTAGATGTGTATAATAATAATAATAATAATAATAATGATAATAATAATAATAATAATAATAATAAGAAGAATAATAAGAATAATAAAAAAAAAATATATATAAATAATAATAATAAAATTAATAATAATAATAATAATAATAATAATAATAATAATAATAATAATAATAATAATAATAATAATATTAAGAATAATAACAAAAAACAATTATAAAAAAAAAAAACATAATAATAATAATAAATAATTTTGACTTTCCACACAACGATAATATTATGAACTTTTAGGAAATATAAACACCAAATCTATAATGAAAGTGAATGAAGATAAATCAACTCGTAATAATTCCCAGTATCATCATTATTATTATATTTCAATTTCCCCTCGACTCTGTGAACTATTTTTTTTTTTATCCCTTTACGCCTGGTTGAGATGCATCGTTAATTAATTTAGTGATTGTATTATACCTGATTGATTGCCATTAATTACTCCCTTATTACCCCGTTAATTATGCCCCCCCCCAAAAAAAAAAAAATAATAATTCTTTAAACTTGAGTATGCTTAAAGAAAACATAAAAATAATCTGTTTATAATTATGTGGAAAACCTCTATTACATTTTGATAATTTAACAGTATATGCTCCTTTGTACATCTCGGGAAAGTGTAACACAATATTGACCACAGGAATATCGACAAGAATAAACTACAGTAGAACATATTTTGCGTTATCTAAATATTTTATATATAATTTTACTGATAACATTCCCCCCCGTCTTTTTATCTCAAGTAAATGTGGGTACCGTCTTCAATGAAAATGTATCTTGTGATTAACTCTTCTTCAGTAAAAATGGCCACAAGTTGAGGATAGAGAAATTTAAGTATAAACAACATCAGCAAAAGCTAATACAATATGATTCATTAAGAAATATCCAGAAAACACAAAAGACGATAATATTGTGTAAGAAAAACTAAAATAAGATAAATAGATAAACAAAATTGAAAAAAGATAATAATAAATAGATAACAATAAATTGAAACATAAAATTTAAAGAAAACAAAAATACATATATAGTCATGGAGTCGCT